>JAQFYM010005072.1:0-13971 GCA_034694785.1 Agrenia bidenticulata
CCCCCTTAAATTTAAGCGCAACTTTTTTTTCCAGCCCCCCCCCTAGGTACGCCACTGAGATATTCCAGGTATACATGGCATTGACGACAGGTGTACATAAGTTTGGAGGAGCCTCTAGCACCAGCGTACAGATTTTTAAGGCAGTTCGAGGCAATTAATAGAGTATTGCACCGATAAAAACCTACACATATTAGCAGCAGGATATTTAGTAGACAACCCAGGTGAATGGTGTAATAAAAAAATACTGGGCAAAAGCAGAATTACACAGACACTCAGAAAGCGGTAATGAAAAGATTTGGTACAAGGAAACCCGCTATAAACCATGCAATAAATAACTTCTGTGCAAAAAAACAGAAAGAAAAACGAAAAAACAGGTAGATACATATAGGAGGTCATAACCTACGAATAATAAGACAAAAAACTGACAGGAATTTAGAGCACTTAAAAATTCAAACACTATGAGACTAAATGTACGGCAAAGCGTAAGATATGCAACAAACGATACTATAACCCTAGCTATTTTTACGAAAAAATCAAGATATAAAGCCAAAACAGACATTGTGCAACTAAAATTGAACAAGAAATGTAGATAATTACGGGAAAGACCAAGAACTATTGCATTAATATAAATTATACAGTACACAAACAACCACAACAGTACAGGAGGGTGAAAACAAAATGTTTTGCATGTGGAAAAGAGATACAGCATTTTTTTTTGTCAAAATAGAAACTCGATGCCAAAGTAACAGTACCGCGCAAAGTAGAACATAAGGAAGTAAGAACGAATATTACAATAGAGAGTCAAGCGGATAACCGACAAGAAACACAGACAAATATTATATACTAAGCACATAAAAATGGACACAATAAGACGGTTTTATGTCGACAGGATAAAAAGACTAGGAGATATAGAAAATTTAGTAAAAAACAAGTGAGGATTTTTTAAAAATGTTTGGCTAATAACCAAGACATATGAACTGTACGGACAATATGTTGTATAGCAATGACAAGCTTATTGACAAAATGTGAATGTCTTGACAAACAAAAAAAGCTAAATACATTAATATAATAATGATAAAAAATATCGATATACGAACACCAAGAATGTCGATACTTGACAACGACATCAAAAAGAAATTGACACGGAAGCACAACAGTCAATAATCGCGTATGCACTGGTGCGTGAAATATACATATGTATTTATAAAATAAATAGATCGCATGTTATAAATGCTATAAAGAACATAGAATCGTACAAAAACATTTAAAAACCATCAGGATAAAAAAAAAAGGGTTTTACATCCCAAGCTACAGTTGCTGAGAAATCTAAGCAGAGTTTTTTAAAAAGAATAGATTTTATAACAAAATTTGGAGTGGCATTGGACATGACTGAAAATTTATTGACGATGATGTATGAAGAAATGCATTTATACAACCCATCTCATTTTTACAATAAAAAGTCATACATGCCTAAAAATAGACAAAGCCCTAGAATATTTTTTTACTACCGCTGAATAAGCTTTTCAGTAAAGGCGAATGGCATTTAAATAAACGCGTACAACCTATACCGATAAAGGCGTAATTAGAGACGATTTGAATTTTCTTAGTACATCTAAAAGAGAGAAAGTCGTTTTTGGCAGTAAATGTGGTTTTGGCTCCATAGTGGTAGTAATCGCTTTTATGTAGCTCTTAATTATAGTGTACAAAAGAACATAGCAAAAAATGCACCGAACGCAATGTCTATCGGTAAAAAAGAAGAAAGGTAAATGGACATACTAGAAGAAAACCCTGATACAAAAAAAAAATGTCTTAGTTGCTATCAAGGTACAACGGGAAAAGCGCAAGTTTTTAACCAAAAAAAAACCCAAATGTATAAGGATAAAGAAGAAAAGACAACACTGGAGGTTAAACATTGCAAAGTAAACGAACCCGCACCCACGGATTAAACAAAGAGCATACAGAGTAATGTTAGAAGAGGCGTAGTCATTCATTCGAGGTTGAAAAATACAGGAAAACAAGTTATAGGAAATTTGAACGGCGACTATGCGTCATTAGTGGTAGCAGTAAAAAACCAGACAAATCATACAATTTATGCATTGAATTGTAAAAAAAAACAAAAAACATGTAAAGCTGCAAATAGATGATACAATTGTGTATTGGCACGGCTAAAGTACTTTTCAACAATTGACTTGCATTCTGGATACCAGTATATAAAGTTTACAAGAGGAAAATAAAAAATATACAGCATTGCTAATACAAAAATATAAATATACATTACACGTAATAGGTGCTGAACTAGTAAATGCACCGGTCACGCTGTAGGGTGCATGAAAAATGTACGAAAAGGATTTAAATATATACTTTCATCTTAGTTTACATAGATACACTATTGTGTCAAACAAATCTAAAAAAAACATATTACTTATTTCTTGAAAATAATACGGGAGTTAGAGAGCTACAACTTAATTATAAAATAAAGAGGGCGAAATATTTTTTGAGTCAGTGAATTTTAAAGGATATAAAATTGCAGCAGAGGGCAGAAGATTTAATAAGGATAAAACATGAACTGAACGTAAATTTCAATGTAAATCACAACAGAACATTCAACAGTTTATAGGGCTTTAAATATACTAGGGATGCTCCCGGACACGGACTTTATCGGTTTATTGAGGCCGTATCCAGATCACGGTATCGATTATACTAAATAACCCGATAAAATATATTCAGTAAATACCGGCTCAGATTTGACGGGATTTCAGGGATGCAAACTTAAAAAAAGTTGTTTGCAATTACAAGATATTTTTTTCGTCGTAAAATCTTATCTGTTTTTTCTTGGCATAAGCAGTGGCGTTCCCAGGAATTTTTTCAACTCAATGCTAGGGGCATTTTACAAAAAAAATAAAAGTTAAAAACACGATTCATGTCGTATATAATCGTTACAGGTTTTTTTTATAATTTATATCTAAATAGTTTTTATTTCTAATTTTTTCCAAAACCATACCAGCTCAAAAAGATTTCCAGTTTAATATAGTAGGATATTTTATATACTATAAAATTGGGCCCCCTCCTGGTTTTGCTGCACATTCATATTAATGATTCATGCGTAGTCTTGTACCAATAGTTTTTAGAATGTTATGAAGAAATAAAGGGACGAATGTAGCATCAAAACATAAAATAACCAAAATCTTATAATCCGAAGTGCAGAAGCTTGCGTTTAAAAAAAAAAGATAATAAAAAACAAGATAACACTGTAATACTGTCAATATTAGCGCAAATAAAAAAATGAGATACTTTTTAGTCATATCAAATAATTAGTAAAATAAATACATAAACATTGGAAATGCAAAACATGCATACACAATGCTTCTTGTATAAAGCTTGCATGCCGTTAAAAAAGATATTAAATATAATGTTGTAAAATGGCGTTCTTTCTGCAAGTTTTCTAATGTAATTGACACAACAAATCATCTATGTTTTTTAGACACACCTGACATAAGATTAAAGTGTCGTAAGTAAAACGTTTTTTGTATATTTTTATTTTACTTGGTCATGTTCTGTACGATATAATATGTTCTTATATGTTATAAAACCTTTTAAAAAATAAGCTTATTTAAATAATTCGATTAAGGGCTGTTTATTGAAAATTCGTTGTTGGATAACGCAAAAACATCAAATACACTGCATCATTTGTTTATTTTGCTACTATAAACGCAGTGACGTAACCAAAGAACAAAGGGGGCAGATGCCCCCATAGAAAACCTCACGCCTGATTTAAAGGGGGGAGGGGTCTTTTTTTTTTGGGGCTTATAAAACCCCCTAAAATCATACTTGGTAAAATTTTGCATTTTTTAAATTTTCTTAGAATTTTTCTATTAAAATTAAAAAAATATTTTTTTGTTGTTTTAGCATTTTTTTTTTTTTTTGCTCTAATAAAAAAAAATCCTGGTTACGCCCCTGTATACACGCCTAGACGTTTGTGCTAAAAAAAATATTTTATATATGAAAAATAAAATAAGCGGTGGAATTTTTATTTAGCCGTATTTAAACTTTCAAAAAAATAACTACGGACAAAGTAAAGCAGTACAACTCGACGGGGGTAGAAGAAGGGTGGGGGTTTACCTACCGTTCTTCAAAAATGCAACGGTGAATAAATTTTTATCTTTTTTACGCAAAACATTTTTGCGCAAATATTTTTTTTGCATTTTAAAGATCCAAACAGCAAAAATTTTACAGTAAATGTGTCCAAAACGTTTATAAAAAACTATCAAACATCGCAAAACAAGGGTATTCAGCCCATTTTAAATTGAGGAAATGTTTTTCGCCTTGCTTAAAAATACCTGGGCATGCCACTTTATTACAGCTAATGAAAAAAAGCCTTTTGTTAATAATTGGGGTATAATTTAACATGAAATATAAACATAGGTTGTCACCGCAAATCATTTTATACAACGCCGATATACATTCTATTCTATCTAAATAATCGAACGCAAAATGTGCTAATATTGCAAGCATAACTTTTATGTGTTTTTTGTTGAAAACCCCATACAATTGGTTATAAACCTCCCATTTTTAGAACTAAGTCATGTTTGCAAAAATCTATTTAATTTGATTTTACGTAAAAAAACTGTTTGCAGTGCAAAGATAACGTAAATTATCATCTGTAGTATGTACTTTACTTTTGTCGTTAAAATTAAAATAAAGAAATTTATATACAGAGCGTACTTAAGAAATATTGTATACCGTGGCGTAACCAGGATTTTTTTAAGTGGGAGGAGGCAAAAAAAAGTAATTGTAGTAAGGCAAAAAAAAAATATTTTGGCTTTTTTTGTAAAAATTTAGAAAAAAGTCAAAAAATACATTTTTATAAAAATATTTTTTTTGTACGTTTTGACGCTTTTTACCCCCCCCCCCATATATATTAAGGCTGCACTTTTTTTACAGGAGAAAGGCCCATCCTTAGCTTCCTTCGCTAACGCTACTAATATCTAGTGTAACACATTTTTTTGTCTGGTTATTAAGATTCTTTTTTTAAATAAAACTTGCTATGCCTTTAAAAATTTGTTTACACACACAACTGTTTTTTTGTGTAAAAGAGTTATATTTTATGCTCTACCGTTATGTAAAAATGTCATATATTAAAAAACACGTGATTTAACGCATTTGTAGTCTAATTTTTTACGATATCGCCTATCTTTTTACAAAGTAAAATTGCAACAAATGCATATTAGTGATAGTTGACCAACAACTACAATCTAGACTATATATAAACACGTTTTCGACAGTAACAAACTGCATATCCTTTTATAAAACAACTTATGCATATAAAACAAAACTAATTACTTACATGCTAAACAAAAACTGCTTATTAATATATTTTGTCGCAGATAAAAAAAGCTAACATTTACTACATACACAAACAAAATTGACATTTTTCTAAGTATTTAAAGAATCTTTACACACTTTTTTGGGGTAAAAAAATTGCCTTAATGATATTTTGCACTAAAAATAAAAATTGCGCAGAGGGGTGGTTTTTGGCAGAAAACAACGTGACTATTATGCCTAATAATGGTCGGTTTTTTCACCAAGAAACTAATATAAACTCTTATAAAGGATATAAACAATTCAAAAAAATTTAAAAAAATGCAAAAAATACAAAAATATGTATACCTGATCAAAGCGCTAACGTACAACGTCTTTTTAGTTTATAAAAGGTATGAAAGCGTTTTTAAAGCGTTACGAATCACATTGTATATGGTTTAGACTTCTACTAAACAAAAATTATGTGTTATATTGATATGCAAAAAAAAAAACAACGCCAATATATATTTAGCGCATATTATCTATGATACACTTTCTTGCTTTCATTTTTTATAAAGAAGACATTAATGCAAAAATTAAAGCACTCAAATGTTTTTTTTATTATTTTTAAAGCGTGTAAAATCCATTTATAGTGTTTTAAAAATAGTTTCCTTGTATTTTTGCGTATTAAGAAGTACAATAAAATATAAAAATGACAATTAATACAAAAAAAATATTTATGAAAAATATTTTCCAAACAAAATAAAAAAATAGCGATGAAAAAAATGAAACTTAAGTTGACATGTCGACGATAACATAAAAAAAGGAGCAATTTTACTTTTTTCTTTTCAATAGAAATGTAGTATTGTTTTATAAAGGTTCACAAAAAAAAAAAAACACTTATTACGCAAAAAAAATGTAAAAAACTTTTTTATAGAAAAGATATAATATGCATATGTTCATTTGGGATTTTTTTGAATATAAAAAAGGAAAAGGTAAATCATAATCCAAATCTAGTTTTAAAAACAAGAAAAATAAAATATAAAGAAAAAATAAATAAATATATAAAATGGTATCTGGTATAAAAAAAATAAAAAAAAGTGCAAAAAAAAAGAAAAAAGAGAACCATAATCTTGTTTTAATTAAAATCGGCATTCCATAATATAATATCTATACGCATGAATTAAGATAACAAATGTGCCGCATAACTATATTAAGCTGTTTCGGTATTACCAGTTTGTGGCTTGCTGCATCTTTTTGCGTTGCATGTTGCAATGTCTTTACATGTACTTGTAATCCATCATAATTTGATATGGATTTTTATTTGGAACCATACGTTATTATAGTGAAAAATACTAAATGCAGTCTACAAATCACTGCAGTTATGATTTCTTGTATATTTTTTACTCCTTTTTTTAAAGTATAAAAAAAATACCAAAAACTTTGTAAAGCAGCCATATTACATACACCAGATACCTATGCCGATCCGCATAAAGTAAAGATAAAATATGCATTAGGTTCGAATTTTAAAAATAATAATTATTTAAAGTATCTTTTGCTGAAAAGACAAAAATGCATTGAGAAAGTCGTAAGTTTGTGCCTTTAGTGTACCTTTTTAATGCTTTAAATGCATATCAACACATCAAATTCCATAAAACAAACTTACCTTATTTTTTTAGCATTTTTTGTTTTTTTTTGACCCAGACCAAGTTAAATCCCGGTTACCCGGCTAGAGAATGCCGGATCCAGACAAATTAAAACGTTTGGCGGCCAAAACGCGTCCCCTGAAACTGCATAAACTACCGGTGTATTGAACCTTTGCAATCCTAGTTTATACTTTAAACAGAGATGTACAGATTGTTAAGTATTTGGTAAACCATCGACTAACTAGATATGACAAGACAGTGCATTTGGTTAAACAGAAAAACAATCGTAAAGGTTTATAAAACTAAACAAGACAATTTACGAGCAAACTAATTCTAACAATACCGAATAATAATGAAAGATTTATCGATACTGTAGACGCAGTATCAAAAAAATTACGCACGATATTATTCTATATACACGATAAGCAGGAAAAAGTCGTAGCAAGTATTGGTTGGGTAACGATCATATACATGGCATAAAATACACAGTAAATGTACGAAGCATTGGCTTTTATACTGGCATCAAAAATTTGGCGTTGTTATTTACTAGGCATTTAATTTACAGTATTTACGGATAATAATGCGTTAGTAAACATCCGGGCAAAAAAAGATACGAATCTAAAAATAATGAGATCGTGTTTGAAATTGGAAGATTTTCGCTTTTACAATACACCATGACAGTGGAAAAAATAACAAAGAAGCAGACGCCGAAAGTCAAGACCAGTAAACCGGATGAATATAAATCAAGGAAAGAGACTTATATTGTATGGAATTCAACAACTAAGAAATCATGGAGAACATCAAACATAGAAAAAAGTATAAAAATAAATAACGAAGAAATGGTAAAGAGTAATATACGGAATTCATACAAAAGCAGAAATATAAAGCAACATTATATTGTACTGGGGTATGTCTGCGCACAGAAAATGCACAAATATCTAAAACGATACTGTCAATGGAGCAGAATGCGCAAGGAAATACTAAAAATGGTACCAATCTGTGTGAAATGTACGCTGTGAAACGTTGAAGTAGCTGCAAAATATAAATACCCAATACGAGGGAACAAAGTATAAAAACGGAAAGGGATTGAAAACAGGTGTATTGCTAGAATCTGAAAGGTAAACAAGTTTTGTATTGTAGCAATAGATTTTTTAACAAAGTATGTGTTGCTGAAGACCTTAATATCAAAGACAGCAGGAGAGTTTGGAAATTTTTTTTTACAAAAATAAAACCGGAGCACGATTGCCCACTGACGAAATTGTCGATAATTAGGGAGAAAGAAAGGCTGCAGTGAAGATGAACTTATGTGAACGGATACTGGTATACAAAAAATTATCGAGTCCATACAGACCTTAGACAAACGGGGCGTTTGACAGAACCAATCGTTCTTTAGAGCGATTCTAGCCAAGAATGCATACGCAAGGCCAAAATAATGAGACATCTATGTAGATATAATATGGTTCGCTTAAATAAAAGACGTATCAAGAATACCAGTCCAGGGTTGCCATCTTTTTATGATGCAAAAAATGAAAGAAAAAATAAAAAACCCATTGTAGAACTAATTTTTTCTAGCAACCTAAACAAACAAAAACTGCCCTTTAAAGAACAAATATAAAAAAAGCCCTGCGATACTAATTTTAAATCTACAACAAAAAAATGTATGAATTTACTTATAATGATATAACGAACCTACTAAAAACTAGTATCTAAGTACTGAAACCACGAACTTTTATTAAAAACTGACACCAAAAACCGATACTAAATAAATACTAAGAAAATTTAAAACGCAAAATATCAAATATATTTTTTAATATATCTCACAATTTAGTAGTCGTACAACAAATGCAATCTATTTGCGGTACAAGAATTTATCACAAAAGCATCCATTTGTAAATTAGAAAGTAAACGTAGGCTATTTCACTTTTGTAAAAATAAAGACAATTTGAAGCAACTATAACACCAACAATTATATAATCTGTTTATGCAATAGCCCAAAAAATTCTTTCAAAAAAACGTAGAAAAATCGATTTCGGGTGGAGGTAAACCTGTTGGCACCCTTGAACAAGACAAAACCTTGTTAACTAGTATACAAGTAGATACCTTTTTTTATTTATGTAACAAATAATATAAATCAATACAGAAAATAGTAACAATAGAATACATAGGATTCATTAAATGCAGAAAGAAAAAATTATCGAAATTATGGAAAAACAAATTAAGGATACAAAACCGATTAAGGAGAAATATATTTTCAAATGTTACAGACATTGTTTATTTAATGATACCAGACAAGAAAGAAAAGTTATAAACAAGTTGGAAAGGACCATTTTTTAATAAAAAGTCATTGGAATTCGTTAGCTTTATAATCATGGATGTAGCATAGAAGTTAATTTAACATGCCACAAAAAGCACTAAAAAAATACTGACTGATTTATGGTATAAGGCAGAATCGTGCGGTCACATTTTAAAGCACGAGACGTAAACTAAAAAAAAAGACGGAACGATTGAAATTGCAGAGCATGTTAATGGGGAAGGGTAAATTGGGACTGCCGGCTCAGTTGCTTTTTCTGTCGGCCATTCAGGACCATTTTTGCATTTCTTTTTAAACTTTAAGCTATTAAAACACTTAAAAAGACATGTACGGACAGATGACAACATGAAGGTTAAGAAAAAGACGTCAAACAAAGTAAAACAGGATGTACTTACACGAGCATTAAATCATAAATACAGCTGTGCTATAAAAAGAATACCTGCAAAAAAAAAAGTAAGGGGAATCAGGGCATTTTTATCTACATTAGATAAGCAATTGTGGCAATAAATGAGTCATACATTAGTAAAAAGAAAAATGCTTGCTTTAAACATGACTAAACAACAATTAGGGTTGAAAATTACAAAACTAGTAGCTGATTGCAATTTATAAAGTGTCATCTGTTTTTTCTTTACTAGATACAAAAAAAGGATGCTGTGTGTACAGCTATACTATACCCGCCGTTTCGCACTCACTTAAAACTCTTTACAATGTATATGTGCATCAACATTGAAAGTAACCGGTACAAACCCCGCCGTTTGTTTACCTGCAAAAGGACAAAGACAAATTTAATGAAATCGAATAAAAATTGATTGTCGTTTCGTCGTTAAAACAAATTCAACTCAATTAGTTTGAGCCATGAGTATACTTAAAAATTGTATTAAATAATATGGAAAAAAAATTTACGCGGAAGTAGCGAGATTTGAAAAAACGATAACTGTCTCAGCTATTTTATATGTAAATATGTCAATTTACAAAACAGATTTTTGTGATATTGTACAAGATTAGTGTATTTACAATACTTTAAAAAATGTGCATTTGCTAAAAAAAATACTTTAGAAATAGCAAAGGAAACCTCTGTCGAAGGAAAATAAAAAATTAATTAAAACAAGCAGCATATATAAAAATCTAAGTTAAAAAATACGTCAAAGTTATCACTAAAACAGGGGTTTTTTTCTTCAACATACGAACAAACCAGAAATTTCTGCTAGCGGTTTATTTACCTTTTTGAACCTGTCTATCTCATACAGAACTATTTAAAAAACTGATCTCAAGCTACATACTTGGAGATACGGAAGAAAATTTATTTTTCTAGTATTTTTCTTTGTTTCTTGCCAATAAGTATTTTTATATTTTGTCGCGCTTACCGGTAATATTTACTTAAAATTTATTTTCTTTGCTAAAAATACTAAAGAGATGACTGTGGTATTATTTTAAAATACATATTCTCTACAAACTTTATGTTTTAAGGTCAGTTACTTAATAAAAAGCATAAAGTTGTTTGTAACAACACAAAACAACACAATAAAAAAACGCGTTTTCTGCATTCACTTATTTTTGCGTTGCTCATTTTTTATGAAAATTTTACTTTCGTATATATTTGACAGGGCTATCAAGTGTTTTTCATTTTAAACTGAGTAAACATACACTATAATTTCTGGTAAGCATTGATTTACCCATAACAAAAAGAAAACCATGCAAGACGCGGCGACATGTTGTAGAGCCTAGGACCAAATAAAAAAAATTCCACGTGGATCATGTACCAGTTGATAATTTGTTTTTAGTACAAAAAAACGCTAATCGTCTTTTTTTCGACGCCAAAAATAATCTTATATGTCAAGAAATATTTTTTTTTAGCTGATACGCTTTTGCAAGTTAAGATTTTTTAATCTTATTTTAAATTTAAACTAATATTACGTTAAAAAAATCAGCGCATTTTAGAAATAATAAATTTGCGATAAATTTATATCACAAAAGGCAACCCAATTTTCGTCAGTTAATTTTTTCTTCTACCGGAGCCGGAAACAGTTACGTTCAACAATACAAGAAGGTATTTTCATATTTCTCCGACACCGGATTTTTTTTGGCATGTATATAACACATAAATATATTTTGTTTTTTATTAGAAAACTTGGTATAAACATTTTAAAAAAAATGCTGAACTCGGATCTTAGTCAGCGTGTTTTACTAACATTTTCAAAAAAAGTCTCTATAATTTTAAGATCAAAATAATACCGGTTATCCAAGTTTTTCTGTGCATATATAAAAAATAGTCAAATGCAGGCTGTTAAAAAAAAACAATATGCCAAGTTTATCTAGTTATCATTTAACTACTTTTTTACAACGCATTGCTTTTGTAACACGTCGTTTGTAAAGTATTCTATACAATAAATATATAGAGGTTAAATGATACAGATGATATTTGTGGGTTGCGGCGTTTCAGGTGCAACTTAAACAGAATATTACAGACATTATAACTTCTGTGCAATGTATTTACATCACGTTTATACTAGCGAAAATACAAGGTAGGCATTATTATACGTTGTCGTGTATCATAAGGTACAAGAATTTGTTTTTTTATTGTTTTTTATTTATTATTAAATATTTGATAAAGTATATTAGAATATATGAAGAGCGTACAAACGATGTGCTGCATAAAAAGATTTGTAAAACATGCATAAAAACCAAAAGGTAGCCTTTTTATGCCTTTTACTAAGAAAACCAAAAGATGTCCGCGTAAAAAAAAAAGTTTATGTTAAATTAACAAGTCCCGTAGATTAAATGGCAGAAAACGTGCAAGTTTTTTTGTAATTAAGATTATAGCAGGGTCAGCATTTTATAATATGCAACTAAGAATTAAATAATTATGGTGCATCGTACTACTATTATGGTACAATTGATGCTTAAATTAAATATTGTATCTTTTACTAGTATTAAAACACTAAAAAATAAACTTAAATTAATTCTTAAAGTCAATTTTTTTAAGTAAATTCTTTTAAATACAAATATAGAAATAAGATGCTTGTATAGGTTTGAAGCAGCAAAAGCTATATATGTCAGTATTTAAAACCTGTGCGCAATACTTGCATATAATAATAAATACATTCATTTGCAAAAAAACACATAAATATAACAAATAATAAAAAATACTGAAAATACTGAAATTAACTAAAACCCTCAGCTTTAAAATTGAAAAAAAGAAAAGTATGTTTAAATCAAAAAAGAAATACAAATAGAAATGCTAATAAATTACAGCTGTTAAGTATTTCGTAGCTGTAATGTTTTAAAAATATAACAAAAATTTATTTTGCAAATATTTACAGAGTTGAACTATCTTTAATGGTAAAATTGCACTTAATTACAGATTTTCCACTAACTTTAATATTTTTTTGACCTAGTTGTTTTTTTGGAAAAAAATATCTTGAAATATATAAAATAAAAAAAACCTTGCATGTACTTTTTTGCAAAATTTTTTAAAAACGTTTTTCGAAAAGTCGCAACGGTGATGTTAAACAAGAACATGTTACAAAACAAATCAATAAATTACACACACTGCTTTTAATACTGTAAATTTTTTTTACAATGCATTTTAATAACGTTTTAAAATGATCAATATAGAAGCTTATGAATTTTGTAGACTCTGTGTTTTAATGGGGAATCAGAAACAGGCTAAGCTTAATACTCCACACGACACATAACCAAATGTATGCATTCCAAAAAAAATTAAAAAGATTTACTTAGCCTTTATTTGCTTTATATTTATTTTTTTTGGATAGTTATATAAAAAAATATCGTTGAATCATGTTGATTTTTATTGAAAATTCTCACAAAATATTTCTTATTCTACTTTTTGTAGTGAGTTATATAACCATGCAGTGGCGGCCCAGAAATTTTTTTGCCAGGGGACAACAAGTTGTTTTTATAAAAGTAGCGCTACATGCCTTGTTGTTTGATGTTTTTGTGTTCATATTTTTTTACGAGTAATTTTTAGGGATGAGCCGAAGCGTTTATATAAAAATAAGCCAAAGCCGAATACCGAATGTTTACCGAATAATACTTCCATAAATTTCTTATCGTAATTTGTTTACTATATTTTATTTTTTTTATTTAAAATTATATACCAATAGTACAAATTTTTTTTTGTCATAATTAAGATATTTTTCAACAGGGTTTATACATTTGCGTTCTGTTCTAGCAGGGTTTTAATACAAAACAAGTTTTATTTTGTGCAACATACGTGTTTTGCATGCTTCTAAAAATATACTAAAATTACTGTGTTAAAGTATAAAGCCATTGCTGTTTTGCAAAAGTATTTTTTGACATTTGAACTCATGTATAGTTTTCATATAATTAAATCGAAAATATAAGAAAGTATAAATAAATATATTCACTTTTTTAATATAATACAAGAAAAAAAAATAAATCTATAAGTGTCAGCCACAGCTTGTTTTATTATTATCGTTATATTATCCACATGTATATTATTAGCCCTCTTTTGTAAATAAAATTAAACAGAGATTTAATTGTTAATGATACACGCAGTGGCTTGCTGTATAGCCGTTTTGCATTGCAACATACTGTAATAAATATGCAAATCAAACTACAGTTATATAGGTATATGTTAAGGAATCCAATCCCGGGTTTTGGGACTAAACTTTCGGTACTAAAATATCGAATTTTAGTCTCAAATCCCGGGATTAAAAAGTTTAATAGTTCGGT
>JAQFYM010005073.1:0-13970 GCA_034694785.1 Agrenia bidenticulata
TTAATATTGTTATAAATAAAACCATCATTTAAGCTCAATATGACCTTTTTATACTATTACTTAGGGTTGATATGACCTATTATCACTATTACTTAGGGTTAATATGACCTACTTTTAATACTACTAAGGGTTGATATGACCTTATTTTACTATTACTTACGTTCGAAATGACCTATTATCACTATTACTTATGGTTGATATTACCTACTTTTAATACTACTAAGGGTTGATATGACCAATTATCACTATTACTTAGGGTTAGTATGACCCTTTTTTATAATATAGCCTTAACATGGTCCTAATCTCGGTATTACTGAGGTCAATATGGTTGTTCAGGATATGACGACCTACTCTTACTTATGACTCAAATATAACCTACTCTCATTAATACTATGGCTAATATGCTCCGTAATTTCAATATGCCCCCCCCACTAGATGACCCATCTAGATAAGGACCTTTTAACTAAGGAATTTTAATGTTGAGGGTAATCTTTAACCTAACATCTAACGGGTATAAAAGCTGATTCTACCTTTCAAATTCCCTGAATTCCCTACGAGTTTAACCACACAGTGAGCCAGCATATTCCTCAGGCCTGGAAACCCTTCCAGGTTAGAATCCTCCGTAGGAAGGTCTATGAACTCGTCCATTCATATTCCACCCCACGGATGACTCTAAAATATGCATTTTCACTGGTTACCTACGTGGTAAACCAGTTCCTGGGTAAGGATCGTTAGGGCTTCACTATTAGAAGACCCCTCCCCCAGGCACCTCAGACGAGTCATGGTCCCACAAGCGCGATTTTCCGTGACCCGGTTGGAGAGCCGGAAGGACAACTGGGAATGATATTAGATCTTTCCCCCCTTCCGGTAGTCACTCCCCATGTCGGCCAGGAGTCTGACTTGTTTCGACAAGACCATTACCTCATCCAAGGTCCCCCCTCATCCCTACTGGAAACCCCTAGATCCTTAATAATTAAGGATCTCTGCTAATATCGGGGGGAAATAAATTCGTTTACCTGAAGTTAACAGAAGTGAGAAAATTGGAATGAGAAAATTGGAATGAGAAAACCGGCGGAAGAGAAAGTCAGGCAAAGCGAAATGAGAAATGTAGGCAGTGACGTAATTTTATGTGAACTTCCCATAGTTACCATGATTTTTGAATTTTTTTAAATCAATATTAACAACAGGGCCTAATTTCCTTATCTTATCCCGTAACCTCCTTTGTTCCACTTCCCCGAACTTGTCAATAAATCAAATCCTGCAAATTCACCAACGATTCATCAGAACAAATCTCTACATCCGGGACAAACAATTTCAGATTTCAATGAAACATTAAAATTGTGACTAAATGATACGGAATCCCCTCATAAATAAATTAATTGTTCAATCTTTTCTCACAGATTGACATGAAGCTTTTATAATTTATGGCCCCTCAACCCTTTCTCAGGCATTCTATAGTAAATATTATTCCAGCATGGAATTTCATATTCAATTTAAATAAAACTAATTAGTTCTACTTTAGTGTCTCCAATAAATCCAACCTGCCTACCACACTCAACATTGACTAGCTAGACCACCCTACAACCTTGGATACGGCAATTAGACCCTTCCACACATACATTAAACCCTGGCTTTATTGTGTCTTCCAACATCCATGTCTTTCATGACAAATGCAATCAACAAGTTATTGTCGTCTCAAAGAAGATATTAAAAATGTAACAAGCTTGGCCCGAGGTTCAGCACGAATTTATAGCTCCAACCATCCGTTACTTAAACTGCCTATACAACCTCTACAACATCTCTCATAATATTTCACTAAAAATCCTCAAACATGCAAAGAGTTTCAAGAACCTGGTAATCTCTATGCAAAAATCCTAAAAGGCCTAATCTCCATTTCTTGTGCAAAATCCTATGCTCTAACAGTATTAAGACATTATGTTCTAAAATGTTCTACACGTCTTTAAAAAAAATCTTATAACAAGACTTGAGGGAATCTCAAAGCTTATCTTAAGAACTTGGAATCCTTATACTAAGAAGGAACTAGTTAGGAAATTTCTTTGTAAAAAAATCCCTTGACTTTGAATTGAGGTAATTGTGTTATCAATTTTAATGGATTTTGGATGTCCTCTCTTCTGAGGTATCATCCCTCAGAGATAAGGTCCACTATATTTTTTCAAGGATTTCTCAGTTATGAAAAGTTGATTTGACCGTGCCGTGACTTCTCAAAACTTAATCAAACCTCTCGGACTTATCAAGGGAACGGATGTTTATTATCTACGAGAGTCTCGAGTATTTCATAATCATAAATCCTCATTCCTTTTTCTTTAAACTAAAACTCACAAGCTAATCCTGAACTTTCTGAATATGTAAAAAAAAAATTGCAATAAACACATGACGTCACGTCAGCCTCGGTTACGCCAACTCTAATTCTTGGCTTATTCTATTTCAAGTTGTGAGAACTAGGAAAAGCTCGGGCTGGTATTATTTAACTACAATATCAATTAAAACTAATTATGGAACCTTTTTAAATTAGTTATTTTTGCGACGCAGGAAGGAATTGTTGAGGAGCTTATTATATAAATTTTTTTTCTCTATCATCTCATTGTTTATCATGTAAAAGTGGTGGATGGTCTTATTTGTTATAGTAAGTAGTTCGTGCATAGAATAAGCCGACAGGGCTCATGTGTCAAGGCCTTTAGCAATACCAGAATCTTTTCCCCCTCACTTTAAAGAACGATTTCGCTTTGCAGAGACAATACTAAAAACACAACTGAAAATTGTCGTTCTAAGATAAAACAAGAGCAAGACAATACGGAGCTTGTGCTACATGGATTTTTGGCTTCTGGATGTGACTGTTGCAATACTCTTCACATTTGTACAGTCACAAAATCAGAAGCCAAAAATCACTCTAGCACAACTCCCTAATGTTCTTTCGAAGGTAGTCGGACAAATCGTACGGGGCATAATGGTATAAGAACTAGGTCCAAATGGGACAAAGGTCACTAAATCTAAAACGAAAAGGTCATATTATTCATAGAATTACGCTTGGTTCCATTTAGTTGTTAAATTCAAGTTAACTTAACTTTAATTCTAATCTCTTAATTCTTGTCCATATATGCATGTTTTAAATCTCTATAATAGCCCCTTACAAAAATGAGTATCCACACATTTGAGAACTTTTTTCCATCTAATTCAACCGGATCTAAGAATCCCTGTGAATTCTTAAGAAACTCAGGATCTACATACAACATCTGAATTATATACAAACAAGATGCTAAAAAAGCTGCCTTATAGTAGACTTGAAAGAGGATTGATTAAAATCTACCCTAACCTATGCCAATAACCGTAAGACAGATCAGCTTTTCTGTTCTCATACACAAACTAAAAGCTCCGTCAGTCAACTCTAGAATCGTTTAGCGAGACAAGGACAAGTTTTTCTCCAGGATTTCCAGGACCTGACTATAGGGATCTCAAAACTTTGAATCTCAAAGAAAACAATTCTATTATCCACGGATGAAAAGGATTGATATATAATTATGTCTAAATCCAACTCACTAAAACTACTGTCATGTCATGAATAAACTAGAGAAACAAGAGTAGAGTTTTTTTACACTAATACAAAAAAAACATTTAATAAAATCCTGCACGTAACAGCTCGTACATAACTTGCAATTTGTTAACTCTAAATTTTAGACATGCAGCTCGGGAAAGCCCAAACGTCTCTCAAAAGTTTCCACCATTCTTTATCCATCGGCTCCTTTATCAATTTTAAACCATCTCTAGATATTTTTAATCCCTGGAAAATCTCTCATAATATAATTGCAATTACAATTTTTTTTTAATTAAAAATTATCTTCAGGAATTTTTTAAGAAGCTCTTTTCCCGATTCCCTTCTGCGATAAATCTAAACTTTTTTTACTCTAAATATTCAAAAGCTAATGATGCAAAAAATCAATCCATATTCTAAACAATACACCTGCCCCCCTGTCTGTCTCTCCGTCCGTTCACACCACCATCAACCATATTAAACCCTTGGATTCCCAACTAGTTTTGCGAAATCCTTTTTGACTTGTAAAATTCACACGAATCCACGAACCACCTTTTCCACAAGATGAACTGCAAAGAATAAATCATTCTTCTGGGAACTAACTTTAGTCGTGTATATCAATAAGCTAGGTTGTGTCTAGATTACAGGTGGTGGTGGTGGTGGTGGCGGTGAATGGAGCTATAGAGAGATTATTATGTGAATAACCAATTTGTTTACACTATCTCATCCACAGAAATATATCATGTAAGAGGAGTTGGCTTTACACACATTTCCAACAATCCACTTGGGATGAATTGCGTACACCAAGTCGGCTCTGCTATATAGACCCACAAGGGGTTGGCAATTCGTGACAGTTCCCTTCCAACTTCATTGCTAATAACTTTACAACATCTCTGGCTAGTTCTGCAAGCACGATTATTTAGAGCTTTAAAAATCATAAAAATCATAACCTAAGCTGAAATTAAAACAAGTCTGGATATTGAGAAACTATTCATCACCGAAAAACGTGTGCAGCCAGTTTTTTTTTAATAACTTAATAAAATATGACGACGAGAAATGGTTGTTGTAGCAGAAAGTGGGAGCTCTGTGTTTTATATTTACTTGTTCTTTCTGTCACACTCGCATCCTCGGATATTCTGGGTATGAAGTGCTACGAGACTATTTCTAATAATGATATTCATCAGGCGGTGGGGGTGGACATGAAACCTCAGAAAGCTCCGGAGGAGACCATCGCACAAGTTACCGTTTATACTGGGAACGATGGAGCTGGTGAGATTTATGATTATTAAACATTAATACATTCATCAGAAACTTTTTAAATGTGGGTTCAGTATGAGATTTCTAATATCCTGGTTCAAAAATATTTAATTCCATTGCGCAGTCAACCATGAAATTAAAAAACTGCATACACCTGTGAAAATGTTAAAAATTAAATCCCACAATATTAAATTTTCTAACCCTACTTTAATAATAGTTAGAAATTTGCAAGGGTTCCTAATAGTCATTACCAAAGATAATTAAATTTCATCAAATAAAAAAATTAATGTCCTAATTTTTTTTCCATAGGCTTCTACCACAAGCTAACTTTCAAAACGAACGAGTGTCAAGACCTGCCCGAGTACATATGGAACCGGGCCAAGTCAGTAAACACCCACGGGACCTGTGTCCAACTCTGCGAGTACAAAAACTGCGGGGGCTGGTGCGTCAAGTTCCAACCCGGGAGTCCAAGTCATAACCGACTTCGAAAACTCCGATTCCACAACAGGGCCAAGTCGGGTAGCCCTTGTTCCAACTAACTTGATAACTATTCAATTAAATGCCCATAAAACCCACCATAGCCACATCACCCTCACATCCATGGACACCCTTAAGTATTCCCCACAGGGTCCTTTCAACTTGAAGAAGGGGATTTTTTGTGATCTTCTCAATACAGAATATACAGATGTCAAGTCATACTATGGTTAAATAGCAATTCCTAAGAAGCTTTTTAAGCTCGAAAAAGTTACCAATAACTTTAGTAGATTAATTTATTACGTCTTATTTTTAAACGGGCTTTGAGCCGGGAGTCATGCCTCGCCAATTTCCACATGCTATTCAATAAGTTGGGAATAGTTTGGGGAACATTGTATTTAATTTTAAAATTTTAAAACCCTGTCTAGCAAATAATTGCATAATCTCTTTTAAAATATTTATAATGACTCAATATTACATGAAATGATTTTAGAAAAGAGTCTTGATGCATACCATGACAGTATTACCTGTGCATACTTAATACCTACAATTTATATAGCTATTAAAAAAAGTTTAAACGTGTTAGACTTTGTAGGAATCTTAATGTTACTTAAGTATAGAGAGAGATTTGTTTTGTCAGAGTTTTGAGATATTATTAGTATTCTCAAGATTATAATATAGTCTCACGTTTCCCACATAATACTGGGGTTACGTGAGCTTCCTTCCACAATTACTTGTAAAACTCTCCTTTAAAGAACTGTATCAAATGTGTAAAAGAGATTGTAAAAGAAATGGGAAATTTGTTCAGGGATTCCCTGGGACTTGAAATACATTCTTTCAAATTATTTATCATAAGAAGACCCTCGAAAGTGATAACTACTCTCACAACTAGGCTTCTATTTCATATCATCAAAAATCACCCACATATTATGCATCTTGTAGAGCGTGATATTTGATTCTTAAATCATCCCAACTCAAATATCTAAATCAATTAATTCATTAATGTGAACTAAACAATTTTAATTAATTAATTAAAAGTAGGGTCCAGTTAATTATCGATAAATCGAAATTCACGATGAAACAGATATAGATGGGGAGAAGTGATACTTACCATAGAGAGAAGCAGCCCGGCATTTTTTGAACTCCCCAAATTCAGTCTGCTGATTTCCAGCAACATTTATCCCCAATCTTGAAAAGTGGTCAACTCGACTGAACTTGTCGAAACAATGTCGGACAAATCCTCAGCAGCGGACTACGAAATCAATAAGCATGACCATGCGAGTATGGCCGCGGATCCTCATACTATGGGCCCCACCATTTTTTCTGGGGTCAATAGCAGGATCTTCAAAATCTTCGACGGACCAGTGACCTGGTTCAGAGGTACTTTAAATTATTCCCTTCCTTACCAGACGATCTAATTTCCTAATGTCATGCTTCTATTGATGTTATCCAGAGTCATTCATTGAGCCTAATCAGCAGAAGTACCCGTGGTACCACAGGCGATTCCCCCGTGTCCCTACTATCGACCAGTGCTTCGTGGAAGATGAGATTTGTTACTACGAGGCTAATGAGCAGTTCAAGCGGGACAAGGCGGTGGACTCTGACATCATCAACATCCTTCGGTACAGAATGGACGACTGTGTCAGGGAAGAATACCCGGATTTCCAAAAGTGCTTCCCCCTTAAGGAAATATACGAGAATGCTGCTGGAGCCTGGTTTGAAAAATGTAGGTTCTAACTTCTAACTCACTCTCCAACCAGGCAGTACGTCGGGTTAGGTTAGGCTTTTATTAAAGGTGTTCCTCTTTACGCAGATGGAGAGCTGGGAGCTGATTTTAACGTAAGGAAAGCCTTCATGAAGCAAAAGCATCGACTTCTCTGGGAACGTCGACATGGGAAAGTTGGCAGCGGAATGAGGAAAGATTCGAATGAAGTTGCTGGCGATCCTGAAGAACATTAAAATAAACGTAAAGTAAATGGAGCATAGTTAGCTCGGCGTATCTAATCAAAATGTAGTCTGTTCCTGTAATTTCAATGTAAATGCCATGATAGATAAGCAAACCAGTCACCTGCTCAGCCATTAAAATTACTGCCTCTTGTAAGAATTGGTATATTGCTGGTACGGGCTTGGGGTTTAAGCTTATTCAATTTTACTCCCGATGTGAAAAATATAATAGTAAACTGAATAAATTTAATAATTATCGTAAGAGACCGGGTCTTTAATCAATTGTTTAACGGAAAGTATGGTTGAATTGTAATGCATACGGAACGGATAGTTGGATCTGATAATCAGTCTATTCGATTAGAGGGATTCAATCAGCTCATTTACATAAACATATCGTCGTAGTCAGATGATGGTGGCCGTTCTCGATCAGGGTTTGGAATAGCGAAGCTTCCTGTGCCACCATTAGGGCGAGATGGATTCGGAGGTCCAAATGGATCAAATCGTGCTCCTGGTGGGTTGCTTCCCCTGTTCAAAATAAATCCTTTAGAGATCATTTCGTCCTAAGATAACTCGGGAAATAGACTTTATAAATTAGTAAATCTTACGGAAACAAACCAGGCATTCCTCCTCGAGGAGTTCGGAACCCCCGTGGATCCAAGATATTTCCCATGCCAAAGCCTCCAAGTGGATCCAAATCAGAACGACCAAGGCCACCAAGTCCACCTCCAGCTGGAGGGACATGCCTAAAATAAAAACAAATATTTATAACTATTTATAAGATTTAGTTCACTGTCGTTAGAAACAACTTACAGAGGTCCGAGTCCAGGAAATCCAGGCCCCAGAGGTGAAGGTCGTCCTAATTCAGGATAAAACCTATTATCGGCCAATGGATTCTGTTCTCGTGGAAGCGGAGCTTTCTCGGCCGACTTGGTGCTATCATCATACGGCCCCTGAATAGGAGGTTGTCCCATAACCCTTAGACCTAAGGGCTCCATAATCGACTCGTACAGCTGAGTCTCCAACGTATCTGCATGCTCATAAACATCTAACGCTCTGTCTCGCGATGCTCCCTCTTGGAAAGCTGCTGCCCTTATGAAATTGGCGATCTGGAAAGTGGAGGCTGCGCTGTTCTTTTCAACGCCTGAACTCTTCTCAGACGCTGGACGATTGGCACTTGCAGCCGCTGTAGATGCTCCACCTTGCCCTCCTGCACTAGATCCTCCCCCTCCAACAATGCTAGGGCTTCTGAAAAAGGTCACCGCCACGAGGTCATTTGATGTCAACTCGATGACTTTAAGCTCATACTTGAACCTCGTATTGTGAGGATCATAGTAGGTCTGCGTTAGGGTTCTTGTAGGCCCATCTGTCTCTTGACGCTGATGCCAATCTGCTGGTAGCCTCTCTGTGAAGTCCTGAGGGTTTGATTGAGACCTTTGCCGAAGACCTGTTCGGACGATACTCCAGTGAAGAGACAGGACAAAGGCGTCCAAGGCATTGTCTACGTTTCCTTTCTCCAAGTCGTAGACTAACTCCAGTCCTGCTGGAATTTTGTTCGCACCGGAAGCCATGTTTGGGAAATGTCTTTGAATTGACACTGTTTTAGAAAAATCCAAATTATGAATGTTAGTTAGCAAAGAAATGTTGTTTGTATGTTGCTTAATAAGGCAGTGATAAGTAAGATAGCAAGTTATATGGTTTCTGAAATTGATAGAGCTTAACAATTGAGATACAAATTAACAAATTACGAAGCGCTTTAAATGATTTAATTTGAAATATAAAAGCAGAAAATTGGATGATTTTCAATTCAGCGAAAGTAAAATTACCTTGAAATTTTTGCCAGCAGACGATTTCTATTGATAAACAATACTGGGAACAGTTAATGAATTAAAGATTTAGTTTTTACTGAGATTTTTCAATTTTCTTTCAACCCGTCGAAATTTTGCACCGTCGAACAGAAATTTTTTAAGTTTCCGCCTACTCAACTCGATGATTTTCTCATTACCCCAAAAGGAGCTCAAGTAATTTAGATCCCGCCAACAGTTTTGAAACAATTGGTAATTTCCAGAATTTAATAAATTGTCAATTGCTTTTTATCAATTTCCAGTTAATTAAATAGAAATTAATTGGAATGGATGAAAATTAAAAAGGTAGAATCAACAGGTAAAGAAATTATTCAGTGTTTTGAAAATTATTTTAACTTCGATTGCAATTGTAAGGGGGTAATTATATTCGAGTCTATTATTGAAATTGTGGAAGAATTTGAATTTCAAAAATTATTTTCTATCTTCAAAATTCTACGACAGTTTATGGGATTAAGTGTATGTGATTTATTATTGCAGTATTTATTCATTAAATTTTTTAAATGGGTTATCCTCATCTATCTATAGTCAAGGCTTGACATTCAAGTCACGTGTAATTAATTAATTACCCTATTGACCTTCCCTCCCGTGTCTTCCCAAGTTGTTCTTGACATGACATTTAAAGATGATCTTGAATTACGTACCTTTTTATAGAATTTAATTAATTAATCGAACTCGTTGCTTGTATTAATTGCAGGTAACTATACAGCTCCGCGGTGGAACCACCGCCCTCGTCCTCAAAAATCAAAAAATTGGCACGCACATGTTGAACTGACAGACCAGGTGAGTCTCCTCCCCTTTCATCTCTTTTAATGTATAACCTTTTTAAATTTACACTTGATGGAACTGGATTTTATAATTGATGTTCCATATATGACTGATATTTCGAAATAGGAAGGAAGGATATCAGAGTATTGTATCAAATGAGTATGATCCCATGCCATAGTTGGGATGAAGATGAAGGAATTGAGGCAAATGTCTCCGTGTCCAAACCAACTTCTGCTCAGCACTCATTTATAAAGCACAAGAAATGTACAAAAATTGGATATCACACGTCTCCAAACTGTCCAAACATGCATTTCACCTGTCCACAAGAAGTCAAAGATTATCTTCCCATCAAGAAACGAAGACTAAAGAATGCAACAATCGAGAAAGAAATTCGACCTCCTAGTCACTCTACTGCCATTTATTATACGGATAATTCTGGAGCGTGGTGGCTTCATGCTAATCAGTCAGGGTGTAAAACTGCCCGTCGTCCTAGTCAGCCTGTAGACTCCAGCAAAGATCTCACCAAGCAGACACAACGGAATCCTCAACAAGTAACTCCAAATCGAGGACGAAGTAATATCGAACTCCTTCAGAAACACAACCTCGATAAGGATGACCCCCGATCAGCGGAATATCATGTCTGGTTCGACACTTACTATCCCATCAACTCTGTCCCCCCTTCCTTGAATAAACTTTTGGATAAGCTGAAGCTGGTAAATCCGGAAGAAGTTGGAGGGAAGTATCCACCATGGGTATCAACTGTTGAACTTTCAAAGTGGGATATCAACGTCACTCGCCCTGTTCGTGATATTCTGTCTAGCTCTGAGGCCAAGGCTAAGAGCCTCATTCGAAATTCTACTTCCGTATCGTCTGGGATAAAAAGCAACTCATCGGTGGGGGTGGCACTGGAAAGCGGTGACAATATTCAAGAAGCAACGGATATGGCTGTGGATATTCCACAACCAACTATGAGCATTTAAGATTTAACCAGTGATTTCTGAAACGTCAAAGGGTGCTTCTCGTGGCTCTTGTCATCAAAAGACGAGTTATTATATTTTACCCTAATGTAAAATTATACCTAAGGATATTCAAAAGTGATTCAACTTTTGAGTTACTAATTCATGCAATTCCCCAACAATGACAATTCAATATATATGCAATCTACATCCAAGTTTATGCTAAATATTAAATATCCGAATTGAATTTGTAATTATTTTGAAAACCTACAGTCCTAAAGGTTTATTAAGTGTGATCCTATGAAGAATAGAATTAAGAACCTTTTGAAACCTGCCTCCTGCAAAATGTACTCAAGGTTGGTCAGCTAGTTACAAAACTGAATTCACTGAATTATTTTTATAACCGTAAATCTACAGCCTCCTAGCCAATACCACAATAGTTCTATCCATAAAAATAAATGACCCGATATGTCAAACGAAAATGTCTTTCAGAATACCCACTGGCCTTTTGATTCTAATTTAACTAATTACATATGATGTTACTTATTAGCCCTCTTGCATGAACCAAGCATAAAACAAGCTGAAAGATAACTGGCATCGGTTATAGAAATATGCCGAAAATTAGGACATGATTGGTAAGGTTTCAATTTACAGTTAATGTTTTTAACTTAAGTTAATGTCTTTTTACACTCTCAAACTGATAGTTTGCCTTATGTTTCTGCCACGCCTTAATTAAATTGCCCAAGCCAAGAGCGTCACTGACTTTAGTTATGCATATTCTGTTTGAAAACAATCAGCTTGAGTCTTAAGTCTTGAGCAATCGAACAAGGATTGGGCAGTTTTCGTTAACGATATTTGATTGTGTTTTTCGATATTTAAAATCTGACACCTCTAATGAACCGTGCTAAACCATGATTCAATCTTGCTATGCAAACCCGAGTTGTTAATTGTTTTGTAAATTGAAAAATAACTATCCATTATCACTTACAGGATTTTAGTTCGAGAGACAGCAAACGATAGAGGTCTTGGTACAACTACCGTAGCTTATCGTCCCTCTCCAGCCTAATTATGATGAAAATACGTGGATTCAGTTGAATTACAGTGAGTTGGGATAAATAGAAATGAAAATATTGACAGTGTAGGAAACATGGATGTCAGATGTCCATTCATTAGACTGCTATGTACCGAAACAAATGTCACAGTTATTTAATATTGTTAAACTACCCTATCAACTATGTGAATAGGCTTAATTGTTAGGTTAATTGCAAACTGTTTGAATGCTTTGCAGACTTCAATGGAACCGTAAGTAATTGTCAGTTTTTTTAAATAGAAAAGACAATGAAAGTTCAAGTTGGAGTGGACGGGAATTGTACATGTTGTTGAAGAGACGCCCATTGCTGGAGTGAACAAGGTCAGATTTGAAGATGCAGTATGTAAAACCGTAGTTGCTAAATGTGTCCGTTTGTAAATCTGAGTGATAAGAATTAATAGTTATTTATTGTTCCATAATTTTTTCACCATTAATTCTAGGAAGGATATTAAGAAGGAAATGATTGCCCCAGATCCAAGTATCAAAAATGGCCCTATTGCATCCATTAGAGTTAGTCGACCAACTTGAACATTCGGACCTCTACTCCGGCTTAAAACAACTCCAACATCACTTCTTTCGTATTCAACTTGATACCGGTGAATAAATCCTCTTTCTATCATGGTCAGAAGTCTACAAGTCAAGAATTAATAATCCTTAAGTCACTAAGGTGCAATTAGTAAACTGGCTAAGGGGGGAATTATATTGTCATTACCTGTAGTTAAAGCATTCGGTGAGTTTGGAATATTTTTTCAATACTAATGTAGCCAGTAGAGGTGGATCAATTGAGGGAACTCTGGCAATGTTGTCACTAATGAAATTGCTCGAGTAGTTCTGATCAAATGCTTGTTTAAAAAATAAATCTCGGTAGCTCAAGGTGGCCATCTGAACATCTTGGAATAGGTGGCTTATCTGACTTAAGGAACCCACAGTCACAACATCTTGTGGTAATCCTTCTCTTTCGATAAGTCTCTGAAAATTAGCAAAGCATTTCACAATTATGTAACAGTGACCCACTACGACTATGTTTTAATGTTAAAAAAACACTTGTAACCTTCAAAACCGTTTGTAATGGTTTACTTTTCTCGTGGGTAGTAAAAGTATAGTGAAATTGAATGAGATCTTTGAATGTGTTTATAGGTGACCTTGGAGCCATGACATGTGACAATATTAACGAAGAGTAGGACTGGTAGATAATTAGTCCAAGGAGACAACCCGTGAGAAAAGCCATCCGCTGAGGGCTCGATATTGGGACTGGGTGGCAGGCTGTGTTTATAAAGATGATTAATTATTCACAATTTCAAGTACAAAAAATTAGTCATTACTCATAACACAACATGAGCTTATCTAAAGAGCTTACATTTAAGAGTAGTGGATGTAACTATCCACC
The DNA here is from genome assembly GCA_034694785.1 of Agrenia bidenticulata. Lineage (NCBI taxonomy): Eukaryota > Metazoa > Arthropoda > Collembola > Entomobryomorpha > Isotomidae > Agrenia > Agrenia bidenticulata. The sequence continues at coordinate 13,283 of JAQFYM010005073.1, forward strand.
ATAAGATATCGCTTGGAGGAGTGTCCATACTGGCATTTTGATTCGCCTTGGTTAAGTTTCGAACAGCTATGAAGAATAGAATCCAAGTCACTAGGATGGTGAGCCATAGTTTTCGGTGGAATGGGTAGAGGTGGGCATTTGTTTGTAGGAGCAGATTCGGTTTATGGAAGTACGCCTCGTATCTGAGAAATTTAAGGACATTTTTTATCTGATTTCGAAATTTTTTAAAGTTTTATGAAATAAGCGTTTTGTCGTTTGCGTACTGGGTTTTTGAAATGGGCTGAAGGATTTGATATTTCTCAGCTCTTTCTGCTGTGCAGACTATAAAATAGATCGAGAAGTCGAAATCGAAGTCAGTAGAGTTGGCCAAGAGCGTGTCTAAATCTCCCAAGAGGATTTGGGCGCTGGGTAGCGACACCAAAATCACAGATTTAAAATCACATCGATGGAAATAGTTTTAAATTGGAATTGGACAATAAAATTTTTAAACCTGAAATTAAGCAGCAGTTTCAAATCCAGGTAAATATCGGCAATTAGTGAAGAACCGTATGCCAAATTAAGATCCACGTCGACGTATTTCTTTTTTAAAACACCGCCCCCGGCTCGAGTTTTCTGTTCCCGTATTCAAACAATACGTTTTTGATTAGAATTTCTTTAATCCTTTTTTTAAAAATCATTTAGAAAACAC
>JAQFYM010005074.1:0-13965 GCA_034694785.1 Agrenia bidenticulata
GTTTTTTTCTAGAAACCTTCACTTTGCCGGGTTTTTCAATTTTTGCCGGCTACCGGCATTTATCCGGGCCCTAATAATGAGTTACCATTATATTTGCGACTTTATGTAAATACTGATTGCCAGTGTATTTATATATCAAAATTACGCGTTTACACATATTTCTTTGTCATATCTATGATTTGTGCTATTATAGCGCGTGCCCATGAATATTCTTATACATTTCACTGTTATACGAGTTCTGATTTGTAGTTTGTCTGTTTTTATTTTCTATAGTTTTAATTTAATATCTTAAAACATGTTTTTTTTTTATTCTATACTTTTCATAAACCTTTATTATTAGTTGCAAAAAATCTTTATAAATGCGTATTCTTTATAATGTATATTTGCAATTAATATTTCCAGATAATGTGTTTTGTTATAAAATAAAAATAGGGGAAAAAACTTCTTATATACAATAAAACACATATTTTTTGTTCAACTATAGTAAATAGTGTTATGCGGAATGCTATTTACAAGTTAAATATATATTATATTTTATCACATTCTAGTGCTATAAATGCAGTACAGAAAACATATTCCTACGACATATTAGCATAAATAAAAAAAGAAATAATTGTTTTTTTGGAAAAACATATTTTTTCTGTTGTTAAATGTTTAAAAATTACCATACATCAATACGCTATACCCTTTTGCTAGAGATCTATTTTATTACAATCTATGTACTAAAAATGCGGTTTTTTACGCACTTAAGTGTATATTGTTATACCGTTAATTCTGTCTATGTCGTACAAATTTTTATAAACTATTAGAACTTGTATTAAATGATATAAAGCTTGTTACTTTAAAACCATAAAAATCATCTTTAAAAAAAAAAGTTTTTTTTGTTTTTTATTTTTCAAATTAAACTAATATATTTTGTACGAAAAATTACATAACACTGTATATAACTAACTAGAATCATGTTAATTTGTTTTTTTTTGGTAAATCAATATTTAATTTAAAGTTTTTTTTTATAAATTCGGCTAAATAGACAATTCAAATACATTAAAATATTTCCGGGTATTTTCGGGTATGTGCGGGCCGGGCCGGGTAACGTTAATTTTATAGATTTAAAAATAGGCCGGGCCGGGCCGAGCCGGGCTAATGCAGACCTCTAGACGGAACATATACACTATAAGGGCATGTATGATTTTCACTTTTATGAAATTATATATTTCTAAAATTGATCGTAGCCGCCCTAATGCGACATAATATTCCACAATAAAAAATAGTAAAGTGTTTAATTTTACAGATACACAAAACTAGTTGCATTATTTTTAAATTTTTATACTTGAAATTGTAGTATTTAAATTTAATTAAACCCAAGAAGAAATATAAAACACTACGGACATTTTTTTATGTATTAGTTTTTCCGTGAGAAAAAAGAATATTTAAATAAGATTTTACCCTAAGTCCGAGCATCGGGTAAAATCAAAAAATGAAATATTAGACCCTAAATGTTTATTTTTAAAATACCTTAAGAACAAAAATCATACACGCTTATAAGTAACCTGCGTGTTCCAAATTAATTTTTTGGTGTATCCGTAATTCTTAGAATTATATATATGCATTTTAATTTAGTAATTTATGATATAAGTATTTCGAAAAATATATTTCTACTTTAAACAGAAAATTTTGGCCCATGTCTATTAAACCAGTATTTCTTAAATTGTAAAACAAGAATTTTCCTTTAAAAAAGCGATACATTATAAATTATTTCTTGTAAAAAAGCTATAATAAGTTAACTCAAAATCGTCGATATATTTATTTCTACTTTCGATTATTTGATGTAAGAAAGGTTCCAAATATCTATTTATTCTATTATTGCTAAGCAATAATTTACGATCCACGCCAATTAAAAAAATGACAATATGTCCAAAGAGCTAAATTTTTGTATAAAAAATATTTGCAGACGCGCATAATAGACAAAAATAAAATTTATTAGGGTTTATAAAATCCAGTGGCGAGTTTTTAAGTTTTATTTGAGCTCTCCGTTTTTGAAATTAACGAGTTTGAGTATAAGCCGAGTTTCAGCGAGCCCAATTCAAGACGAGTTTACTAAGGACTATACTAGTTTTTTTGTTATACCCTGGTAAAATAGTATAACGTATGTTTAAGCCAACAGTTAATATGTTGCTATTTGTTTTTTGTTGTTATTTACAAAAAAATAAGCTTATAAGGGCATAAAAAAGAGCTGATGTCCGTGATTCCGAGAGAATTTTTTGCTTATACAATTATTGCAAACCAATATATTGCAATTATTGTGGATTATAGTTTCCATATTATTACAATATGTTGTTCTTTTCTACGACAATTATAAATATACAGAGTGTAAACTTAGAGGCGTATTTTTTTTCTATACAAAAAATGTTCCTTATGAATTAGGCGTAATTTTTTTCTGTACGTAAATTTTTCGGTCCAGAGTTTCGGATGTGTTTATATTTTCTGTCCGTAAACCGGCTTCTATACGTACAGTTTAGCGTATACGTGTTCATAACTGAATTATTTCTATCCCCTAATAAAATAAAGTTTACAAAAGAACATTCTCGAAAATTAGATGAGACCAGAAATTCAGAGCAAACGATTGCCGAATAAAAAAATGCAAAGAATGCGCATTCTTAAATAAAACGGTGGCCAAAGGTCAAGAAATTAAGTATTTTGGATCCCTATATTAGAGCCAATGAAAAAAATATAATGGTTTGTTACGTCATTATCGAGGTGTATTGCTTGCAACGAAGAATCCGGCTCATCAGCACCAACATATGCATATTGGATATATTCCCATATTAAAGTTTACGAAGGTAGAATTCTCCTGCCAAAAAACACGCGTGAAGAAGGAAAGAGTGAAATAAAGTTGCAACAAGTTGAAAATGTACACGCAACGGAACCCGAAGATGCAAATAATAGTATATATGGCATTGACGAAGCAAAAACACTGCACTAAAACCAGTCTAGCATTTTACATTCCGAATACAATACCGAGATGTAAAAAAGAAACGACTGAAAAACAATAAATATACCAGCAGTGAATATGTTAACAAAGAAAATCAAGAGAAGTAGGAAAGGAAGAAATTAAGGATGCAGTAGAAGGCATGCTCAAAAACTCGAACAAATTTTATGATCTTTTTAGCCAATATTGCAGCCAAGAAGTTATAACTACTGAAATACTAATGAAGCAAATAATTAGTTGTCTTCGAAGTGCATGAAGAAAAAAAATAAGGCAATTAAATGACAAGTTGCGCATATGAAACGTATAATTTTACAAACTTAACACATATTGTTCAATACAAGCAGGCAGTTAAGTATTCTTTTGCATAAAATAAACTATTAAAACTAAACCGAACTTTAAGTATTTGTTTTTGCGTATTTAAAGCAGAAAAGAGAATGCATAGAATAAAAATAATTTCATAAAGCTCTTAATTTACATATGCTGCATTATTAAAACTATATTGTATATTTATATAAAAGAAAAAATATTTTTACTACATTTCTTTTTTTTCCATTTACAACGAAATTCTAAATATTCTAAACTTGTTTTTTATAAAACCACAAGCTTTTTTTAATTTATATTTTCTGCTGGCTCAATCTCTTATTATATTGCTTTTAATCAAGGGAAAAATGCCGCTATATGGTTTATTCGTTTGGCAGTGGCTGAAAAGGTGCCATTAGCTATAATATGATATCCATTAGGCAATTCTGCCAGGCAAAAATGCAAATATGAGTTCCAGTAGATGCAAGCATTATGTGAGGAGCCATATCCCGGACAGATACATAGCGATATTGTCTAATAAAATCACATCATATGAGCCAGTTACAGCTATATTATCTTTCGTAATTATAATAGGTTTCAGGGTTAACTGGAGGGGCCGTTTTTTTAATATGTGTTTCATCAGTATCTTTCACTGTTCTAAAATTCGGCATTAAATTGTAATTAACCATCAGCCATTGATTGCATCTCATCAATATCTATGTAAAAATATATTTGTTTTTGTAGACTAATACGCAATTAATCACTGTTAAAATTGCTTTTCTACAGTAATGTGTAGACCTTCCAAATTTGGCAGCTAATGCTCTTTATGTAATTGTACTAGTTACATAACACATACCAATTAAAAATACGTTTCTTTCTAGCGTTTTTTGCTAAGGTTACAACGGGATATAGTAAATCACTATACTATGAATTTGTTCAAAAGAAAGCTTAGAATCCTCTAAAAATTGTATCTCACCATTATTTGTTATACAATTATTTAGCCAGTCTCGTATTCTCAAGTAAATTTTTTTTGTGTAATTTTCTCAAGTGAATTGCTAGAAGTATGTCATTCGTATGTATGATGTTAAAAATCACCAAAAGAAAAGAAATATTCATTTGAACAAGGGACTGAAAAATAAAAAGTCTTTACGAAAAAACAATGGTGTATATTTTTTTTCTGTACGAAAATCTAATTTTTTTAGGACGAAAATTTCGTAAAGAAATTACTCTGTTTTTGTAAAGAAAAAAAATACGTCCCTTTATGTTATAACTATATTGAAGTAATGCAATAAGTGAAAATTGTCAGACGTGAAAATAAAAAAAACAAAACAAGAAAGGAAAAACCCATCTTATATCTTATATCATATGAAAATTACATGCATCCTAGATGGAAACGGATTATGATTAATACCTAAAAGCAAAAGAGTATGATGTGTAGTAATACATTTAGGAACCGTGGTAGTTTTGGGTCCCCTCTAGCTTTAAGTTAACCACAAAAATCATTCAAAAACACGAAAAATGAACTTTGACGTTTTTTTTGATTTTTATATTATTTATTTTGTTTTGACAGTCGAAAAAATATTTATAAACGAAAAGGTGTATTATAGACCGGAAAAATTAAAAGAGGAAAATAGTATAAAAACTAGTACTCCAATCTCGTTTTAATATATAGTTCTTTTAAACAGTAATTTTTAATAAGTCGTACAGTTGCCTCTTTATGATTAATTTAGCACGAGCATTGCTATCTAATGAGTCTATAATACATATATATATTTGTCTTTTTAAAATATTTACTGATTTATGTTGGCTTCATTACATTTATAAAAGTACTAATATCTGCAATTAAGGTCTTTAAAATAATTAAAGGTTTTTTTTTGTATTTTTTAAATTATTTTTCGTTTTTTCCTTTTTGTTGTACACATTAAACATTTTTTAAATGCAGCAATATTTATGGGTATGATATGTTTTTTTATTAGTTTATAATTTTTTTCAGATAAAGTTTTTGCCCAAGCTAGAGGCGTACCAAAACCTTATGTATGGTTCCCAAATGTTTTTTATAACGTTTCTTCACTACGAATCTATGAAAAAGATTAATGGACCCTTTTTTGTAAATTAAAAAAAAAGTATATAGATTTCTGCTTTACTGCAAGTCTAGGTGGGTTGTACTTCCATATATTTTACATATTTTTGTACTGCCAAAGCTGAGCATCAAATGCAAGCATTGTGGAAAAAGAGAAAGAAACGCTTAGATATTACTGCAATAAAATATTCAACAGCGGTGGCTGTTGTGTTTTCTGAGACTCATATGTAAAAATATGTGTCATCTATAAGAATATTCATAGTAAATTAGTGCAAAAAGTATAGTTAAACTTTTGGTTTGAGGTATTCATAAGCCCAGTCTGGCCCGTTTTTATTACAAAAAAAAAGTTATTCGGCCCGGCTTGCACAATTCCTAAAAATACTCTGAAAACCCAAAAAAAATACCTTTTTTATCCAATTAATGATCTGTATCTTTTTTTTTAATTTATTATAAACACTTGCAAAACCACCAAAATATAAAGCAAGACTTTTTAACAGTAATTTTGTGCAGAGATTGTGTAATTTAGCAAGTTAAATATTGGCGCTTTTACACGAATTAATTACATTTAATATACATAAACCTTACGGTTCATGTAAAATTTGTTTTTCACATAGTGCATTTACTATAAACCGATGCATGATATCATTAAGATACAATTAAAACGTTTTTTAACAGATTGTTTACAGCTGATTATATAATACAGTAAATAAATGTAAATAACTGCAGATAAACGTACAATTTGATAACGGAAGTGTAAAAAATTGTTTTTCTTGTTACGGTTTGTTGGTAACACTATTAAGAAGGTGTCTATTGATGAGGGATTTCCTTTCGTAAACAATGATTTATATGGCCCGGTGAATAGCGGAAAATCATTGTTAGGGGATTCCCTATCAAATCCGTTTCGACTTTGGTCACCTTAAAAATAGGCGCGCATGCGCGCCTATTTTTAAGGACTCCGGTTTTACGGTTTCAGAATTAAATGGGGTCTAGTGGATTGGATTAGATAAGTTTCAGGTAATAATGATGCTTCGTTTCAGAAACAACTATATAAGTTGTGGTAAAATAATTAAATAGTAGGTTTTAAATGGTTCTTAATAAAAGGTCAAAGAATTTCCACGGCTCATCCAAAACGGTTAACTCAATTCTATAATTTAAATAAATGTAAAAAAAAATAAGATGTTGTATTACAATAGTTTGTCTAGTTACAAATATCTTATTTGCATACAATGTGTGTTATCCGCCTTTTTACTGCATTTCTGTATATAAAACGCTTTATTTAATCTTTTTATGTTAATTTGCTTCTATGTATAGATCTTTGTGTGTTTTCATATTATAAAAACAAGAAAAAAAAACCGATTAAATACATAAATTGTGCAATCTTATACTTTTTTATCTTGATGTTGTGCATAAAATACAGTAAATAAGTATTCAAAATACTTAAAAATCGTTTTTTTTATACTGACAAAAGTTTGTTTTTTTATAAGTATATGAATAACTTTACTGAAAGTATTTATTATCGGATAAAATTCTTTACATAAAGTGATTTTTTATAGAGTAGATAGATGGGTAGCAGCGTTACTATGCCCGCATATTAAAATAGCAGAAATTTTATGTTTGTAAAAAATTTCATTTATTTCAATAAGAATAACTATTTGGGTTTTACACTTTGTTTAGAAACTTTACGTTCAATAATGTAACATTATAACGTTTTAAGATTTTTTTATGTGTTTATTCCAGATTGGGGCTTTTTTACGTACACACACCCTTAAAAAACACAAGCTTTCTCATTTACTTGTAAACTGCAAAAATTGAAGCTTACGATTATTTTTGTTAACTTAAGCTAAAGTATGCCTTTTTTTCTACACAAACTTATACTTTTTGCACATTATTGTCATATTTATTACATTTTGCTTTGATATAAAAGTATATAGATTAAAAAAAAGAAGTAGCATTTTTAAATAACTTAAGGCTCATCTATTTCATTTTTAATATAAAAATACACTTTTAGTTGTTACATTATCTTGCTATTATTATAGTATAGCAAGTGGCAGATATTGTAAATTTTTGTTTGGAAAATATATTTTTCATAAATTGACGCATAATTTTTTTTCGGGTAAATCTTCAAAAAAAATACCCTAGATCTTTCAAATTTTTTTTCATACTGCCCAAAGCCGGCAGGCGGGCGGGCGGGCCGGGACGGGTATTTCCGGTGTCATGTAAAATTTTCGTTTACTGTAAAATTTTTGAAAGTTTAAAAACCTGACTGTAATTACAATAAAAAAATAGAACGGTACGTAAATAAAAAAAAATAAAAACTTTTATACGTTATTTTATTTTACTATACGAAATTGAAAAAAATACCCCTTTAAACTAAAATATACCTTAGAAAAATACCCAATGACCAAAAAATATATTTTTATAAAACTACACGTACTAAGACATGTGATTAAATCTACATCTTTAATAAATTTTTTTAGCAAAAAAAATCAGGAAAAGTTTTTTTGTTACAATAACAAGCAACTAAAAAAACAAAAAGCCCCATCAAAGCAAATATTGATTTTTTTTATTTATATAAGTTTTCTAATATTTATTTGCACCAATTTGCAATGCGAAAAATTTACAGCAAACATAAATTTTACTGTAAAATTTTTGTATTTTGCCAAAATTATTTTGACAAATATGCCAAAAAAAAAACTTATTAAATTTTCGATTTTCTTTTATTTACAGGATTTTAAATGTAAAAAATTTGAACCCATGAATAAATAAAAATTAAAACTGGTATTCCCAGTCGCGAGATCTCGAATCTCGAGACGTAAAAAAATTTGATAAAAAAAAATAAAGTCGAGATCCTCGAGATATCTCGAGAGTCTCATTAGAAAGTCACTATTTACAAAAAAAAAATCATATGCAACTAACTTTTTTTGTATGTCATTAGCAGTATCGGACATATATGTGTACTTGTAGTAAAAGAATAGTCGTATACTTTTAGTTTGTACATCCTTTTTTATGCATTGTAAAGTTCTTCAATGTGTAAATGCTATATATTTACATGAGAAATTACCGTTCACTAGAAAAAAAAATTTAAGTGGTGCTATTTGTGTTCTAGAAAAAAACATTGAAACCTTACATTGGAACCTAAAGTCAAAAAAAAATCAAATGCCTTAAGATAGGCTTTTTTATATTCAAAAATATTATCATGTTGACTTTTTATTGTGAAAAAGTTTTAAATGTATAAATTACATGTGCAAATGACAATATAAAAAATTATACGTATAACACCATTATATACCATATATGAAATCACATTTTTGCGTTGTTATGACGTAAGAACCGTGCCGTATCTAATATTGCTCTAGAAGAACAGTTTAAAGTGCTCTTTTTTATGATTATAGTCTACATATAAAAAAGGCGTTTTTTGGTGGTTTTTACTAAATAATAGTTTTTTTTGTGTCAACATAAATGCCAATTACAACATGCTGGCAAAATAAAATAATACAATTTTCGATTCTTTGTTGTAGTTTGTGTTTATTTTACCCTCGGTTTTTTTAAAAAAATTCGAGATTTCAGGAATCTCCATATCTCGAGATTCTCAAGATCTCAAGATCTCACTCGAAATTTATTTTTTATAGTTTGACTCATGACTCTCAATATCTCAAAATTGGTAACCCTAATTAAAAATTTTTTATTGCAAATATCGTTAACAAAATGTTTTTTTCCGTATTATGGTTCGCAAAACTTCTATAAAAAAATGTTATCATTATTGAAAAATTATGAAAGTATAAAATATGTACAATTATGCGTCATTTACAAGTTATACTTCTATAGAATACAGATAAAGTACTCTGTGATGACATAAAAATACTTATTAAATTTTATTTGCTTAATAAACCCAATTTTATCTAAAATATACTACTTTTAATATCTGGTTTTGCTTTAACATTAATATGAAAAGTACACATTGTTTAAATTTGTGTTTTTGTAAGTAAACATGATGTGTTGCAATAACCATAATTTTAATATATTTTTGTTATTAATTTCTTACTAAAAAAAACAAAACAACGTTTTTGGCAACATTACTTTAATATTAAATATCACGATTTCAAATCAAGGTCGTCGCAGCATTCATTTCCAGGGAACAGACAAAGAATAAAAAATGGACCTGGAAACAAAAAAAATAACCTTTTCCTACCTAACAATATATCATAAAAATTTTGCCTTTTTTTATTTTAAAAATACCTAAGAAGAGGTAAAAAAAATCTGTCAACCCGTACATCTAACGCCATTTTTGGTGGGGGGCAAGTGCCCCCCATGCTGCGCCCATAGCCTTAATTTAATCTTTGTCTTTTCACGTGACTCGTTTTGTACCGTAAATATACTATAACCGTTTTTATACTAACTTTTTTTTTTTAAATGTTCAAAGTAATTTGCCGAAAACAAGAATTTTACAGTAAAATTTTCGTTCGCTGTAAAATTTTTGGCTTAAAAATTGGCGCAATTAAATATATGAAAACGTATATACATACATGCAATCCATACTATGCATCAGTGGCGAACCAGAAATTTTTGAGCCCGGTGTAGTCTGTTTTTTTTGTATGAGAAAGGTTAAAACCCTTGTTTTTCGAGGTTTTAAAGTCAACAATTTTTTTTTTGGAAAATTTTATATTTATTTTTTCATACTGCGGCTGACGCCTTTGAAGCATTCTTATTAAAACGATTTGACATATAAAGTTAATGTTTATTAAATCGCATTTTCAAAAATGCTTTTTATTCTGTAATAATTCGGTTCACAGCGTGAAACCAATGTTCTATCCTGATACCCCATATCTCTCGTAAAAACCAATTATTTCCTTTTATGGAAATAAGCTATTTCGGGGTGACTGCGCACCTTCGCTTGTACTTTCACTTTCTGAAGCTACGCGAATCTTGGCACGCTTCTCGCGCCGAACGTCTCTTCGCTTTAGAAAGCTCAAGTACCGCTTCGGTGCGCGCCTTTTCTTTTTCTTTTCTTTCCCGAGTTCCTGCAGGGACGGACATCTTCGGTTGCAGACTCAACATTTATAATTTTTTTTTTGGATTCTTAAAATGAAAAAAATATCTGCACAAAAAAAAAACCTCCTCCCCTTAAATTTACGCGTAAAACTATTCTGAAGATGGGTACACCCCCTACCTCCCTCGGTACGCGCCTGCTATGCATTGATGAGGCATCTTGTTTTTTATTCGCATTTTTTGTAACAAAAAACCCTTTTTTTGGTGCTAGCTTTGCACTGTGTACTTTTGTATTGATTTTTTTTTTGCCGCCTTTATGTATTTTTTTATAGTATATTGCAGTCTGAAGCAGTGGCGTAACCAGGATTTTTTTCTGCCTAGAGCCAGTCTCTGTTTTTTTTTAAAAAAAGGCCTAAAATTACGATTTTTAAAGTGAAAAATGCCAAGTAAGTTTTTTTGAATTTTTTTGTTTATATATTTTATATTTTTATTATTTTTTATTAAAAAAATCTCTGCACAAAAAAGACCCCCTTACATTTAGGCGCAGATTTTTTTTAAAGTGGAGGGCCTAGAGCCCCCTGGCCCCCTTGGTTACGCCACTGGTTTAAAGGTTATTTTATTTGTTGTATGATACAAAAAATATTGTGTTTTTGTTTACGTAATCTTTATTTATTTCATTTACATTGAATACGATCGCTTTCATTGACTTCCAAAAATTTTACAGTAGAACAACAATTGTACGAATCCAAAAGTTTACAAAACAACCAGCGTAGGGCAGCGTTCATATTTGGTTTAATCTGTAAAAGCAATCACCGTTTCTATTCAATTGTTGTTTTGTACCGAATTCATAAAATATACAGAATAAAATGGATAAAAACATCAATGATCACACTTGTAGTTAAAAATATGTAATGCATCAATTTTTAAGTTTACGGCGTTTGCTATTAGTTTTTTATAACCGCGTATCATTATTAGTTAAACAATGCGTAAAATTTTTGATGGAAAAAAATGAGGCAAAACAAATAGTTTTTGTATAAACTAAAAGCCATCATGTCAATTTTGTCGGTTAATTGTTTTTCATACCAAAACCTGTATTGAACTATAAAAATATACTTTCAGTTTTTCATTTTATTAAAAATATCCTTTCAGTTTTTCATTTATTGCAAATACTTGTATTAGAATAAAAAAAATAGCGACGAAACTCGATAACTCATAGAAGCACTTAGTTCTTGATTTCCGAGTAAGTAAGAGCGAGCCAATGTGAAAATGTCGGTCAAGCCACTGAATTCGCGTTTTGAGCCAACTCGATCGAAAAACACTTTAATTTATTGAATAATTTTATATGACAGTGCCAAAAAAATCTACGCAGATTATTATGAGCTTTCTATATTGAAGGATAATGCAAATTTTTCAAGTCAGACTTTTTAAACCGAGTTTAGCACAAAATTACTCACTACAACAATAAACAATAACTTCTCTTTTTATTTTTATTTTTTTCATTATAAAAAAAAATATTTTTAATTGAAATTTATGTTAAAAGAGTACAAAAAATATTACAATTATAAATGAACAGCATAATCACTGTTCCATAAACGGGAATAACTAATTAAAAAATAACTTTGGAGGCTGTGGCTAGGTAAATAAATATTTTTAAATCAGCAGGACCAATAATTATAATATCAGTATCTCAAAAAACACTAATATGATTCTGGAACAATCCTTCCATTACTTGCATAGACTTTGCAATCGATATGCAGTAAAGAAATGACCTATGATGTTGTTATTTGAAATTGTTTAATTTATAAAAAAAACAAACCAAAACAATACATTTAAAGAATATAATATTTAAAAAAATTCTTAAAAACTTTTTATTAAACATATATGAACAACTTTTGTAAATCTTGCTTTATTGGTAAAAGCGAATATGCCGCAATAACTTTTATAGTATTTTAGACTATTAATATCTAATTTAGTTTTTTTTTACAGTGGTTTCGCACTGACCAAAAAGGGTCGTCTCTAATACAAAAAAGTTTCATCTGGGTTATGAGCATTCTTATATAAGTCGTTTTGTCTTGATTTTATTACAAAAAAAAGTTTCAAACCTAAATTGTTTTTTTACTTTGTGTTTTAACCCATATTCTTGTGGCATGCCGGTCGCCAAAGAAGACAAAAAAAGACCTATATCGCGCTGAACTCGCCTATAATTTTTATTTATATGGGTGGTTGCTTATCAAGACTTGTTCTTATTAAGACTTAATAAGATTTTATCTACCCCCTTTATGACGATATCAATAAACGCATAATACATAAGAAATGAAAGGGAAAATGCTAGATGACAATAACGACGGCAAATTAAATCGTAAAACGACATAATATTGAAATAAACAATAAGTTGAATACAAGCAGCCATCCAGTATATAACTGATATGTAATTACAAAATCCTTTTGCCAATTTTTAAAATATTGAATTCAAGCAGATACAGTAAATGGGTGTAATTGCAAGTTCGAAGGATTATACTTTATATTTTACGCAACATCTTGATTTCTTTGGATATTCTAATTAGTTAGACAGTTATTTGAAACATTTGGTATATAAATTTAAGATATACCCAATACCAGTTTATTGCCAAATGTAAATTAACTGCTAAAAAAATATTATTTTGAATATGTAACATTAATAAAGCATTGTTATACTAAATTATTAGTAGATTATGATTTAAAAATAGGCTATTATAGTAATTGATATTCACTTAAGCATCTTAAATAAAATTATAAAAAGCAAAGCAATTTCGACATTAGTTGTTACTACTTAATCCATTGTGATTTAATTACCGGTACGTGTGTCCTTGGCTGTCTATTTTTGCATTGCAAAGTTTTAAAGTATATTTGGAACATATTTTGGTAAAATATCTCCTATTTGCGACCCATTTCTTATTTTACGGGTGTCTATTGTTTTGGGATCTAGAGCTTTGAATTCTATCTTTTTGTTTATTTATGTTAAAATTAGGGTCAAGAAAAAGAATTCTTAAGAGAGTCTAAATAAGAAATCTTAATAAGAACTTATTAAGATCTTATTAACTCTTGAGGCGACAATGACAAATATATGCGTATTTTGCAAAAAGTGTTTAAAACACATTTTTAACAAGTTTCTTTTCGAATTTTACATTTTTCGATTTTTCGAATTTTTTTACAAGAAAGAAATGTCTAAAAAAGCATTTTAAACTCTAAAAAAATAAAAAAATATCAATGAAAAAATATTTAAATATTTTTTACATATTTTACACTTTAGCAAATTTTAATATTCTTATCTTGTTTTGCATTTGATTTTTCTTAAATGACGCATATATGCGGCGTGGGGAAAAAAAATCAACGAATTTGCGTTTGTCGTCCCAAGAGTTAAGAGTCAACCCTAATAAATAATTAAAAATCCTAAAAAAATATTTGGTTTTTTTATAAGCATTTCATTAAACATAAAAATGCAAAAGTAAAAAATGTTTTATGTGACGTTACAATTTTTTGTTTTACAATAAGCAAATTAAATTTCATGTTTTTTTTCGATAACTATTTTATTTTAAAAACTTTTATTAGTGTTAGAATGTCTTTTTGAACA
>JAQFYM010005075.1:0-13963 GCA_034694785.1 Agrenia bidenticulata
TTCCTTTTTTATCAAAAAATAGGTTCGAGGGCCCCTATTTTTTCGAAAATTGAATTCTGGCTACGTGCCTGAACCTGTACTCTGGCAAAAAATGTTGTTTTAATAAAAGCTTGGGAAGACAATTCAAAATATGCACGACTTGTTAATAGCAAATAGGGAGGTAAATATACAAGATTTAAATACAGAAACCGCCTCAAATTCTCTATAGATAACAGGTGGGAATAGCAAAAAAGAAGAATCGCAAAGGCAATACAAAGGAAAAAATGGCAGGTTATAAAATAATCAAATTATGTTAAATGGTTTGGGATATGACTCATATTTAGTAGGAAAAAAAAAGAATTTCTATAAAGCCCCACTATGCTTACTAAGAACTAAATACCAAGGTGGGTGAGACATCGTCTACGGGAGGCCGTATATAATTCTAGTATTGTTTTACCGCCCTAATATTACGAACAACAGAATCTGCTACACTTTAATGATTTTTAACATATCTTTTGTTTATTTTTGATTATTTCACATAGTTTATTTATTCGTTTAGTGTGTTATCCGGATGTTTTTTGACTTTTTTTATTTTATTCACTAAGTTATTTTATTTTTTTAAGCTTTTTTAGTTTTTACTGGGATGAAAATAAAACTAAAGTTTTACAGTAGTTGTCTAAAGCGACGATAAGAATTAAATGAAATTGTTTGGTAATAATTTGCAAAGTAAATTAGATCTTATTATTTTAAAAAAAAAATGTTAAGTTAAATGACGCCACAAAAATAACATATTGTACGCCATATCGGTTTCATGATTAGTAAACTCCATGACCACGTTTACAGGCCGCACAAAGTGCGGCCATAAAAATGCCATAAACTAAAAAAAGACCATAAAAATAAAGTATGTTGAAAATAACAAATAAAACACTTAACAACTTATAAAAACGCCATAAACTAGAGACGGGTTAAAAGAAATCTTGTGTAATGTTTTTTACAGTTTTTCTTTTCATAGAGTAAGTAATTCTTTGTCTATGGGGATTATGGTGGAAGTAGACTAGGTAGAAAAAATGGTTATAGTTAAAATGGGGTCCGGTCTTAAAAAAAAAGAAAAAGCAAGGTTGGTTAAACGATTTGGTTTACGTAGGCATTTTTGTGTTGTCTTGGCTTACGTAGAATAAAAGAAAAAATGTTTTTTCATGCAAAGTATACCAATTATACGTCTCTTGCAGTCAAATCCATTTAATTTTACAAAAACTAAAGAAATCAGGTATATTCTATAATTTTACATCTAAAAGAAGCTTTTTCTACATTTTTCCGTGTTAGTTGGACACAAATGGAAAATTGTTTATAATATAATATACGTTTTGGGGTTTGTTTTTTTAGCAAATTTCATATTTTATCGCTTTTTTATGGCCTCAAAAAAGCGTGGACGTTCACATAGGTAAAATAATTATTTGTATTTTATTATGGTAAGTGAGAATGTGGAATTAAAAAAAAATTCAAAAAATTTATACCCATAATACAAATATTACATTAAGTTTTAAGAAAAAGCAAGATCTCCAGTTCTTTTTATTTGTCTATACTGTTTTTTTGGTTTTTATCTTATAGTTCTTTTGTTTTAATTTTGCTCAAATGAGGTCAAACTATGATAAGTTGTTTGTTTGAGAAATTTATTTTCAGTAGTTCATAACTATCAAAGCAATATAATACACTAAAAAACAAGTATTGAGAAGTATCAGTTTTATCCAAAACAAAAGACTTTATTTTTAGTTTAAAAAGATTTAAGTCGGTATTTATCAAGAAGATCGCTGTTTAGATTTTTGTATTTTTTTGCATTATTGTTCTATTTTATAACTACTTTTTATTTAATTTTGCCTATACATATGTTTTTTCAAAAGAAACATAAAAAGAATATATAATAAAACAGTGTACTTCTCAATATATACAATAACTAAAAAAAACTATTGTTTGTTTGCGTTTGTCAATCATATTTACGTGTTTATTCTGTACTTAGACTTAGGATAGAAAAGCAGGGTAAAATCTTAAGACATGATACGACATTGGTATGCTTTTAGTTCTTGTAAAATTCTACATAAAAATATACCATATTTTTATGTATAAAAACACGTACCGTATAGTCTCGATAATAAGTCCTTAAGAACTTTTGAAAAAAGAGATAAAATTGAAAATTAAAGTCTCAAAAATGAATTAACTAGCATTTAAAAAAGGTTATAATAAATGCGTTTATATATAACAAATTAATATTTCACGGGCCAAAAATAGACTGGTTTACGCCCATTTCTATATTATCAAAGCATTTGGATTGTATTACCTTTTATTTTTAAACCTTGTTGATTTAATACAGCTATTAAATTGTTTATTTAAGCAGTAACAGTTAGAACTTTGTAGGATCGTTCTTTTTTGCCCCATACTACTGTTTAGTTCTAGTTCTCTATTTTTTTTTAATTGGGCTGGATTGCATTTCTTCTATTTACAAAGGGGTAAATTAAATAAGGGATAAAATTTTAGGTCTCGAAAATAAGTCCTATTTTTTTTTGTAAACTTCGGCTTATTATCAAAACTATACGGTATAAAAAAGACAAAGTATTACAACCCATATATATTCTTTAATCTTTTGGATTCATTTTATCAGGCGTTCGTAATATTAATAAATAATTACAGTATAGAGTAAATTTGTATTATCAAATGTTTATCTATTAGTATATGGGATGATGCCATGACACACAAGGATAGCAAAAAGGTTATTTTTTTTTTGCTTGTATAACCTCTTAAATGTTTTATATAGAAATATGTGGATTTACATAGGAACGCAATGCACATATGTATGAAAGCTAGTTTTTTAGTTTTTTTGCATTTAATAACAAATAATATCTACAAATTCTCTGTCAAAAGGATGTAAAAGAAGTAAATAAGACATGAATGCAGCTTTGAAGATTGAAGTCACGCATATATATAGAACTGCCATAAATTCTTACTATAAACTGGTTGTAGCTCACATGTTTTGTCTTTAATACAATACAAAATAAAAGGGTGGGAAAAAATGCTGTTATCAATAACGTTACGTTAAAACGTTAATTAAAAGACGTAGCTATAACAAAATGTACCTTTGTATTGCTTTACCTAGCAATAGAAATATACATGTTATAATAAATAATGGCTGTGCATTTTATCATTAGGCCGTGCTTTAAAGTTTACTGTGGCCAATTTTAGACATTATAATGTCACAATGTCGACGAAAAAATAAAAACATTTAAGCTAAAATGTTTATGTGCAAAAAACAATAAAAACAGAATACAGATATTTTTTTTTTGTATGTAAAACCAATTTTTTACAACGTAAGTTACTTTTTTTGTTTATTTTTTTATATATGTGTATTGTGAACTAAGTATTGACAATTTGTATTTGTTTTTTTGTAAGTATCATGTTTTTTGGCTTATAAGCAATTTCGTCCTTGTAATAAATCTTTTTGACTCTGGGGACTATAGTGTCGCGCATTAATATTACGTATTAAACCTAGTATGAGCCGCGTATCACCTGAACCTATTGTCTGTTCTCAGAGAGTCGCAGGACGTATAACATCTGAAAATATAGCTGGATTTTGAATTGTGACAATATACTTCTAAATACTAGGAGGCTATACACAAAAAAAATGTATAGAATGTGTATATATCTACTCTTTTTTTATCAAAAAAAAACAATTGGTAATACATTTTTTCGTAAAAAAAAAACTATAAAAAATAATAGCTGCTTAATTTTGAATACAACAGAAACCAGCATCTATTATGTAACTTGTAAAAATAAAAATTAAAAAAATTACTGAAAATCTTGGCAAAATTTTAAGTCGCTTTTTTTACTGCTTTAAGTTTATAAATTAAAAGGAAAAATAACAAATTCAAAAGTGCATATTAAATCGCTGCAATCGACATAAAATTGCATTAACATTTTGTTTAATATAATATTTGTTTTATCGAGCTGTAAACTTTATGCTAAATTTGACGTAAATCTGCATTTTTTTGTTATACAAATAGTACGAACATATTTTATCCGTTACCGTAGGACAGAAAACTATGTTAAATTTTAGCGAATAAAATCATCCTCGGATAATCAAGGTTTTGTTACTACTAAGCGAAATATGGCGTGTGATCAATTAGCGGGGTAAAACGTGTTTGTTGCTTGTCCTTACACTTTATTTTCACATAGTTAAATATTGCCCGGTAATATCAATGTAAACCTAATTTATTGTTATTTTTAAATTTTACAGATTTTACGAATAAAAGCGATAAAAAGTAAATAATTTATGCGCAAAAAACTTATTTTGCGCATATTACTTATATTACCTTATCTGTAAAAAATATGACAGTAAAACAATTTTAACATTAACATGAATATAAACTATACTTTTTTCTACCTGAAAAGCTTTCATTCCTTTATTCCGCTTTTCTAAAATGTTTACACATTAATATATTTTTTTGTAAAAACTAATTTTCAAAAAAAAAAAACATCCGAAAAAGAATCCGTTAATAGAGGATACGGTTGACAGAAGCACAGCTCACTAAGTTTATACTGCACTTAAATGTTTTGCTGTGACTTTAAGAACCAGCTGTGATACGGCCTATATTAAATTCATTAAATCAATCTTCTAAAAAAAAACTGTAAAACCATAACCCAATAACGTTACGTTATACCGTTGCTTGTAAATAACGTTATTAAACGGTATTAAACGCTATGAAAACAACCGTTTACCTACCCTTAACAAAGTATACCTTTTTATTTTACATTCAGCTGTGCAAACAAAAAAAGGAAACACTTAAAACACATAATGAATTTTTTTATGCATCTAATAAGGGATAGAAAACATAAAAAAACGTTTTAGTCTACTATATACATGTTAAACGCACTTACGTTACTTAAATATGCACATTGTTCAACCTTACTGCATAAAACGATAAAAAAAATTTTTAAGTCGTTTATTTTTTTGTAAAATTGGTTTTATTACCCAATTGCTTATTTGCTTCCTTAAATGATAACCGTTTACTACGACCTGGATTAAAACGTTTTTTTTTTATTTGGATTACAAAAGATGCTAATATCTAAAGCGATAAAATAGTATAGGTTATATAAAATAACGAAAAATACCCACAATAATCTGTATATCCGAACATATACCAAATTGACTCGCATATCCGAATAACTATGCAACCGATATTAGAACCCCTACATGTGACATTTTACAATGATATCAGTGCAAATAATGCATTTTAAGAAGCTCGGTTAATATATTCTGACACTTTGAAGAATACCGGTAATCATCTTTTTCTTTCTGATACAAAGATTTTTTTGAAAGCAGTTATAATTTTTTTTTTTGCACTTTCCGTTACAATAAAATGTTTACAGTTTTTCGTAATTGAGTGATTTGGTGCTATTACATAGATGTTAGACTGTTCGATTAATAAAAAATACTTGACTTCTTTTGTGAAGATTAAATTTTATTATTTAGGGCGTGTTCATTTTTTTATCATTGGAATTTTTTCTATTAGAAATTTTTATTATATTTATCCAATGGAAAAAAAATGACCAAGAGAGCTTCCCTTGGACAAAATAATTACCAATGGAAAAAAATCTTTATATAGTAAAAGTTTTATTATACATAAAAAAGAATTACAATGTACTTTTTTTTCAATTGGATTTTCTTTTTTAATTTGTGATTGAAAATTTTTAATGGAAAAAAATGAAAACGAATTTTTTATCATATTTAATAAATGATGATATTGTCACAATATGTATATATCTTTATTTGTTTTTCTAGTATTTCGTTGTAATACCAAGGCCTCAAATACACCAGTTAATCTAATATAAAAAAATTTTTTGTATTACTAGCTAAGTTCGTATTCCAAATGCAATCTATAATGTATATCTTGTATATATTTATCTTTTCTAACAATAGTATACAGGCTAACATTTCTTCTTTCGAAAATATACTTTAAATTTTAATTTAAAGGCTTTTCGTCAACACCAACTTAAGAAACTCGCAAGAATAAATTATTAAAAAAAACATCCTATATTAGAATTTTTGATATTTTATGGTTCATTCTATCTTTTAATAAAAGAATTTTACGATGCGCCAAAATTATCTAAGAAGCTTCCACAGGATTAATAAACTACAAAGGTGTAGCTGAAATATCTAAAAACCACAAAATTTGCATTAATGTCTATCCCAAACTGATTTAAGATGTAACCGACGCGTCTCTTAATCACACTGATCAAAAATGTATATACAACCTTTAGTTTTTATTGTCCTTTTCACATTGAAGCCTTTAATACCTTTTGCAGTCACGTTTATTTTTTGCATCGAGTTATATTGTTTTATGGCTTAAAACACGGTAGTCATGTTGAATACAGCTCCACGAAGAGATTATTATATATATTTTTTTAATTGTAATTTTTTTTTATAAAACAGTTATTTAATAATCATGATACTAAAAAAATATAATTTTAATGGAAATTTTACATCTGTCAGATTCCCACTTTTACTGTATATTACTGGTTTATATTTAAATCTTTTAAAAACTATTCAAATTTATAGTAAAAAATATTTTTTGTTTTTTATTGCATTAGAAATTTAAAAAACATTTTTTTATAGAAAATGCTACAACGTGCATACCTAATGTTTTTTTGACAAATTTATTCACAGTAAATATTTAAAGTCGAAATATTGGCCTAGTTGTTTGTAAAATATTAAAAAAACAAAAAAATGTTTTGTTTTACTTTTTTAAGAAAAAAGTTTTATGGCTTTTTTCTTTCATTATTCTAAACAAATGACGAATGAACAAAGAACTTTGTACTGGTCTAAGCCGGAGCGCAAAATAACCTCCAGGTTTTGTTCGCTGGTGGTAGATTTTTTGCTTGTGTTATATATATACATATATAATGATGTTAACATACATTTACACGCACTTTTACGTAATATAAAAAGCAAAGAGCAACATTTCCTTGTTAATGCAAAGCCTACCCACATGCTTATTTATTGTCTATTAAAAGTGCCACATTTATTTTTAAAAGTGCCGGATTTATTTTTAAAATGCGTTTTAACTTTGAAAACTACAAGAAATTGTTTTAAAAGTTTAATTTGTTTGTCGCTAGATAAATATTTTTTTTTGGTAGAACCATTGTTATTCGATTTTCTGATGTGCAAAGATATGGCGTACTTTTTTAGTATTAAGTAAAGACTAATTCTTTTTGTAACAGATTTAAAGTATGTACCAAAGCAAAAACTAAATGAAATGCAAATTGTATTTATATTAAAAAAACCGTACATTTTGTGTATAAATAGTTGGTATATGCTTAAAAGTAGGCCAACAATATAGTCAAGGCAGTACGGTATCCTGGGGTGAGTTCTAAAGAGGGTATGAGAAAATAGGGGGTTAAACCACCTGTGCCTTTACTAGTTACGGCGCCTTAATCTAACGGCGGATATAAAAATAAGAAGGCAAAATGTTTTACAAGGATTTTTTAAAAATTCCAAAACTTTAAATAATACTTAAAATATTTAAAACTAAAGAATTTTTCTTATTACCGTTTTGTTCATCTTAATGTGCCAACCATTCCACAAGAAAAATGGCTACGACACTAGGCTATAGGCGTGTTCAGATATGTAGCCAGTATACTGATTAACGGTTCTTTACCTTCTGTAAAATGTCTATGGTGAGGGTTTTTCATGTTTAAAATCTAGAGTATACTAAAAATATAACAGTATATTCCTGTTTAAATCTGTACTGGTTGACCTTAAATATTAAAAGTTTGGTACGGTTTCTATTTATAACATCTTAGAAAAGATTTTTAGAAGAGGAAATTCTTTCTTTGGTATACTGATAAATTTGTAAACAAAAAAAAAGCTACTATACTACACTATACTAAAAATACTAGATAAAAATTGGTATACTATATCTAGGTATACAGAAACACAAAAGACCACCTCATAAATGTCTGTTAATTGTAGCGATTTAAATAAAAAATAATAAAAATCCGATATGGCTATACACAAATCTAAAGTATTCATAATTGTGATAGCATCGTAAAATATGCAGTCTTTAGATACTAACTTTTGCCCCAAGATAATACTACTGTAGACAAAATACAAAAAAAATGCTCCTATTTTTCCTTACATTATAACAAAAAAGCAATTTATTCGTCGATATGTGTGCACACTTCCCACAGAAGTAAGACTGCGCGTCTATAAATAATTACAATTTTAATACGCTTTTAACAGTGCATTTATTTTATAATGATTTAATATTTCATAATAAACCATGTGTCTTTATTCATTATTACAAAGTATCGTAATAATATTTATTACAACTCATTATATTTTATACTTATATTTTTTTAGCACAGTCATTTTTTTACCGAAGAATATAAAGTTATATAAAGAACATAAAATTATGCACAAAAAAACACAAACTACAAGTTGCTGATAGGCAAACAAAAAAACTAGCATTTTTCTTTGCAAGATTTCAAAGCATAAACTTTATTATTTCATTCAATAAATGAAATGAACAGAAATAAAAAACATAAAAGCAATGGCTTTTTAGAAAAAAGCATAAATAAAAATTACACTTACAAAATCCATTATTCCTTTTATCAATAAAAAACTTTTGTATTGGTTAGCCAAATACATTAAAAATTGTACAAATTAAATGTAGCATAAAACAGGAAAATCTATTTTTTTATGTCACTATTTATTTACTTAAGTCGCCACATTAAAAATTAGTAATCAAAGATTGCAGGCAAATATAATATAAAAGTTTAGTTTTTTATATTATCTGAGTATGATCGAGACTGAAATTTGTTGTCGAATGTATGAATTAAATCGGCGTGATAAACTGCAATTTATCTATGAAAAAAGATTGCAACAATATTTGAGATCAACCTTAAGCATAAAACATTAGCTGTACAGATAACAGCATTCGCTGTATTTACAAAAAAAACCGAATTTTTTTTCTTGTTTGGGTTGACCGGTAAAAACAGTAAGTTGCGATATAAATATCTATGTATGGCATTAAGATGCGTTACAATCCAATTTTGGGATTAATAATACCAAATTAAAGTTTTGCATTTTTGTATGTTAGTTTTACTTTTACAGATGTTTTTCTTGTAATTCGTAATTATACGTAAACAAAAAAGATTAGAAATTTTGCTCCATTTTGTTTGATTTATTCATCTTTAAAATGTAAGTTTATGTTGCAAATGTATTTTTTCTAATTTTTTTTATTTAGTTGTTTTTATTACTGTAAGGCAAAAAAAAAGTTACTCTATATTTACATTAAGAAAATATTTTTTTACGACATTTTATGTATTTCACGTGTAGAAAAATATAAATAAAAATAATTTTGCATTACATAAAAATATTTTTCTCAAAAAAAGGCTTTTTTGGCAGGAAAAATCCTTTTGCAGTGTATTTATACAAGTCTAAACTAAAATGTATATGTTTTTTTATACCTTACTTGTTTTTCTCGTGTTGATATATATATTTATATACTTACATATAAAAATATTACGATCTGTAAAGTTGTGTAAAAATGTTTTGTTTAATTGTATTTTTGCAAATTGCGACTGCAAAAAGGACAAAAAAATCTTTGCAGTAGTATCTATATATTAAAAGATTTCAATATTTTTACAAAATAACAAAAAAGTAACAATACTCCCAAAAAAATCAATTAGTTAAAATTTATTCTCAAACAACTGAAAATTGTTTATCTTTTTATTAGGCTTCTATAATTAAACTAAATATTTTTTATAAAACGCAAATTTGTCTTTGTTTTTGTATATTTTTACTATTATCATATCTATTTTGTCTTGATAAAGTATGTAAAAGAAATATGTATTGAAAAAAACTTTAAAAAACTATAAAACGTAAGCAGACATCAGATCTTTACGATGCAGCGCGTTTTTTTAGAGCTGTAGTTTTTTTTTTTTATAGTAAAAAAATTTCAAGTGTGCTAGATACGTAATTCCTAAAAACAAGACCTATTTTTATACGAATTATCTGCTCAAAATCTAATTTAAACCTACAAAAATAGTACTATCGCCAGTTTTATGTTTTTTTTTGCTTTTGCCAACTAAAGCATATTTTTGAGAATTTACGTTATTTGACTTTGCATATGTTTTTAAAAAAAATTTGACAACGTAAGTTAATAAAGAGTTCTCGTAATTTGTAATCTAGATGCCTGAATATATTACACAAAATTTTAAGAAATTTATTGTTAATAGACATTTTGTTTTTGAAAATGTATTAAGTGCTTTATTTTAGGTTTTTACAATAAAAATTTGTTTTTTTTTGGCAATCCAGTATACATATTAGCTCATATATACTTTTTGTATCACAATATAGTACATTTTAGTTGGTTTTTGTCGCGCGCAATATAAAAAAAGTGTTTGCAAAGCACTTGATATCTATTCATGTTTTCCCTATCACAAAGTAAAGTTTTTTTACGAACGCTGCGTATAAGTTTGAATATTTTGTAATATAAAAAAAAAACAAAAAAAAGCATAAGTTATACTGGGACAAACCAAAACGCATGGCAAAGCATATATAACCAGTTTTTACTTATTGTATTTAAAAATATTTTTGTTGCATAAAACAGAAAAAAAAATATTTATTACCATAAAATTGTAATGCAAGAGTTATGGTAAAAATTTAGCCACACGTACATAATTTTTATATTGTTTTGCATACAAATATATGTTTCAATTATTTTTTCCATGTCTATAAAAATGTTTTTATATGCTGTAGTTTCTTTTTTGTTCGTACAAAAGGCAAAGGCAAAGGCCAAAACAAAATCATTTAATTATAGGCAAGTTTTATCAGAATGGGTATTTCGGACAAAAAGGGTTTGTAAAAAACATACTGACACAAATATATTGCCATATGCGCAATTAGTAATTTAATAGTTCGAATTTATTATTTATAGATAACTATGGGTTGCGTTGCGGTTGTAGTTTGCATTTTTACTTAAAAAACTTAAGGTCTAATACACCGCTCTTCTGCTTTTGTCAGTCCCCTCTAGTAATGTCGGCCCTGTATGTATCACAAATAACAAATATATTAAAAAAAAATATTGTCGATTTTTTTTAACTGCTATTGAGGTATTATGTCATAAGTATACGGCGTAGCACAACATTTTTTTAGTACGTGTTGTTAGAGCCAATACATCAATTACATCAGTTTTGACCCCTACTCTAACTATTAGATATCTTGCCTAAAAGTGCCTTAAAATGCATATTGAGGTGTCCAGACGAAAACGCGTGCAAAGTTTCGTCGTTACCGCATGTCATGATTAATTTAAAGGCATTAGTTGTATTTTACTTTAGGGATGTTTTTTGGATATAATTACAGCCGAAAATGGATTTTTTAAGTAATACTGTTGATTAATACACAGCTGTAAAAAGACAAAGTTTTCAATAAATATCATCTTATTAAATATAAAAGTTTGCTTAATTAAACGCTTCTAACGCGTCATCCAAAACGTGTTATTTTCAAACCTATACATTTTTGGTGTATTATATAAAACACGTCCTCAAATATTGCCTAGGATATTATTGTGCTTTTTATATTGTCGCAATTACCACAAAAAAGGTTGTGATAGAATGCAACTTAACCTTGCACCATTAAAAGTTGGAATTTGTGTTGTATGTATTATTAACGTAATAAATTATAATTTAATGGATTCGAATGGATCGGAATGGAATAAAATAGAATAAAATGACATACAATATAATATTACGAAATGTATATACATAAAAAATTTTATACAATCTAAGTAGTATTTTGTTAATATGTGCAACAAAACCCCCTCAAATTTCTTTCATGCTAACTATCACACAAAAAAGCGTTGTGTTTCTGGTTAAAAAAAAACATACTTTTTTTAAATTAAATTTTTTATTTACTTGTAGTGCAACTTTTACTATACTTTTTTGCGTTCCTTAACGATTTTTATCCACACATATTATAAACACTTAATTATACATGCAGATATAGCAAAAAATTTAGTTTTATTGAAGTACAAATATAAGAGTTACTTTATATATAAGTTAATTGTTTTTTTTCCACAAATTTTTGTGTAATACCACCATTTTAGAATCAAATAAATATTTAAAGTCACAAATCATAAAAACAAAAGTATGTCTTACTATGCACTTGTTATGCACTATATTGTAGTGCAAAGTAAGTGTATACTGATTTGGCATTTTTAATTATACTGTAAAATGCTTTTTTATTATGCTTTTCAGGGATACCAAAAAATTATTTTTTTAATATACAGGGTATAAAAAATTAAAAAAAAAACCTAAAATGAATATAATTTCAATTATTGCATTATATTATATTTTTATTCCGATTCTTTTCTGTCTGTTTTGCAAACATAATTGGTGTCCACCTGCATTAATGTTAGTTCAAACATAGAACTGTTGCGAAATTCCTTGGTGTCAGTGGATTTTTTTCAAGTCCAAAAACGATCTTCTCTAAACTTAACAGCATCTCACATAAACTTGATACTCCGGGTATGCATTTAGGGCTATAAACGCGGTTAAATAATTAAAATTCAGATACTTGTTCTTAATGTAGTATTTCCGCATATAAGAATATACCATTTGAGAATTGTAGTAAAAATAATTACTACTAAGCTCATACTGTCGATATATCTATAAGCTGCCTGCTTTTACCGTTCAATTCCGTGTTGCCAAACCATTATAATTTTATAAATTCCATTCTGAAAATCGTAAGATTGAATAATCTTTGCAGCAGTTTTAAACTAATTAAACAAACAAGGCAAGTAGGCTCTACCACCATTTTATATCTTGCGATTCTGTGTAAATTCAACAGGCTCTGAATTTTCTAAGTTATTGTTTTCAAGTTCTTAAGCGTAAAATATAGTTTACAGATTTTTAGATAATTAGAGGGGCTTGGTATTAATGCAACTAAACAGGAAATAGATTCGTCAAAAAAAAGGTTTAAGCTATAAATATTGTTTTTACATAGAGTGTATACTACTCCAGGGGTGGCCAACTCTGTTCTCTGGATGCCAAAGTGGCTCCGGTTCAAAAATTATTGGGTCGTAATAAAATTATATCTAAATGCTGTTTTAAACATCGAAACAGATAGTAAACAAATATAAGCAACAAAAGGATCTGTTTTATTGTATTTTCGTAATGCAAGATAAATGTAAGTGTTTTTACAGCTTAACGTAGAAAACTTGACAGTTTTTATGCAATTTTATATTATATTTTGCCGCAGATATGTTTCATAGGTGCATTACGCGCCGAGATAGGTATTTTAATCTCTATTTATATTTCTTTGTTAGTATATATTTCTACTAAATTCCATTAATTATAACAAAAACTATTAGCCGTAGATACGATGTATCATGGATATAAACTCTATTTTATGAGAATATAAGACCTAATTCAATGTTGTTGACAACATAGTCTATAAATCTACTATATTTGATCCAAATTGCTTCAAAGAATTGAAGTTTTTCAGACTATTTTTAATATTGAATAGAAAAGTTTGAAGAATTCTTTACCTTTTTATTTTTTTACTCTTTAATTTTTTTACAATATTTAATACTTGTTTATTACTTTACAAGAATAGTGCATAGACAGAACTAAGATACAGGAGTCAAGATTATTACAACGACGAAAAAAAAAATTTTTATGGTGTTTGTCTTACGGCTACCGCCGGACCCGGAATACTTCCGGTCTCCGGCCGGAAAACTTCCGGTCCGGCCGGACCCGGTACTAGATTTTATAGACTTATACTGGTTCCGGGTTTTTTCCGGTATTTCCGGCTTTTTCCGGTTCCGGCATCGGTTTTTATATATAATAGATTTTTGATAAATTTAAAAAGGCGGTAAATATAAGAAAGTTACGCCTATCAATTTTTATGTCGGAATTTTCTTTAAAACGCATT
>JAQFYM010005076.1:0-13961 GCA_034694785.1 Agrenia bidenticulata
TGCAATTCGTCGAGATTGAATGCAATCAAGTCGAGATTGGTTGCAAACATGACGAGATTGATCGATAAACCCTATATTTTATATTTATAGTTTTTACATACAAAAATTCTTTTTTCTATTGTTATGGAATTTTTTACTTTGCCAACATTTTTTTTTAACATTGCATAAACACATGTTAATATGTAATTATGAAAGAAATGAGTTTTTAATTCTTACATCATGCCAAGGTTTTAAATTTCTAAAATTTGTGCGTTGTTACGACTGGGGTATGCAAATCCAGTATATTGATGCTTTACTTTTTCCGTCTATATTTTTTCTTTTCCAATCTTTTATACTTTGTAAAAATAATACAATATTTCTTTTTTGTATCGCGTTTATGAAAGGATTTCAAACTGAAAAAAAAAGGCAACAAAAAAATACTGATTTAATATGATGCATTTGTTTTATCACGCAATTTCTTTTTTGAGTATCCATGGTATAACATTTCAATTTTAAAAAACAAAAAAATGTACTGGCGATATTTAAACGTTGTTGTATTATAAAAAAAAACGTATTGTTTTACCTAACCAGCGTTTAAAAATTTCAAAGTTGGTATGGCTGATAGTATTAAATAATAAAAAGGAAAACGTCAACACCACAAGCAAAAAATATCAATCAAGAAGCGGACAAACCTACATATTATTCAAACGAAGTACAAAAAAAATATTTGCGTGATTCGCATTTCTTTTACCTTATAAATGCAAAAATGAAAAAGTAAAAAAAAATAACAAAAAACCCAGGGGCGGTTCGAAAAGCAAAACCCCTCCAGCCATAACAATGGTACCAACTGACTGCTACTACTTCTCCACTTAGGTCAGTTCATGTTAACAAATAATAAACAAATCGCAAATGATACATAAAGATAATATGCGAAGAGTACTATCAGTATACACAAATATCTCGGCTGGGCTGACGGTATCTTTGAATAATATTAAAATGGCTAAGGTTAGAAACGCTTGTATTGATATTAATGTAGCGCACTATATTTCATAGCAGTGATTTTAATGAAATGTTAATCACGTTCAAAATTGTCTTGTTTACAGTTTCGGTGTGATAAAAACAATATTTTATACACAGTAAACACAGTAGATTGCATTCTTGCATTGACGAAAAGGCATAAATCTTTTTTTATCATATAATCTGGAATGCCTTTAATGTATGTGTGAAAAAAATATTTGTTTGCCTAAAACAAAGTAATAAAAAACCTAAGTTATAATTTCCAATATCCTCCAGACTTTTATTACACATAATTTAACTTTTAAAATATATCTCTGCAGTTAACCTCCTGTTTTATTTGTTTTATTCTTTTATTTTGTCAACTTCTCACAGTGAAACAAACAACAATTTTGCAAATATGGTGCGATAAGAAAGAAGGTAATTTAAAGTATAGAATATTATATAAAAAAACGATAATCATTGCAAGCATGCAACGATTTACAAAAAAAAAAACACGATAACTTATCACAAAAAAAAGTATGTACAAAAAATAAAAAAAAATGACAAAAAATTTCTTAACTGAAAGGACTGATATTATCTTCTACTTTTTTGTAACTTGAAAAAGTAAAACAGGTTTAGACACTAATAAAATGCAATAGATGATGTACAAAAAATCTTAAATTAAGGATTATCGTTTAGAGGGTGATATAAATTTGACTCAATTTTGTTTTTCTAAAGGTTCTTGTTATGTATAATATTGCAGGACACACAACACACTAAGACGAAGACAAAAAGTATAAAAAACAACATATAAAACATACTGTTTTTCTAAAACCACTTGTTTTGTATTTTATTTGAAACCGCAGTTATAAACGCGTTTAATGTTAGAAAAAAATTAGTTTAACTCGAAAAAACAAGGTTTTAGATAGACATTTTTCTGAAAAACTCTTTCGAGACAGTTTATACATTTCTACAAATCCAAGAAGTTTTTTTTTTGATGTTATAATTACAGATAAATTACTGACAAGTAAAAATATAATTAATAATGAATTTTTTGGTTTTTTCGACTTGAAATCCATGTAAAGACTGCAATTATGTGTATCGGATTACTATTGCACCGATCATACCTTTACAACATGTACTCTTTTCTTCCATTTTTATTTATGGCCGTTAAATGCAAAAATGAGAAATCGTTCCCTTTTCGGTTAGAAAAGATATAACGTTATAAGAAATAGACAATCAGCAAAAATTTCTAATAAAAATAATTAATTTAATTTTTGCTTTACAAACAACAAAAATAAAGCTATAATATAGTAAAAAAAACTTAAGCTATACATAAACAGATTTTAACTCCGTCATAAACATCAATGAGCTTCACTAACAAATAAATACAAATGGAAAATCTACAAAATGCAGTTTTAAGCGTTTGTTTGTCATGCGCACATGTTTAGTACAAAAATACTTAATTATGAATTGTTCGATTTTCAATCCTTTAGTACTTTTTTCTTTTTTTTAAACGCCGTAAGTTCACATCCTGTAGCCGTCTTAAATTTTTTTGCACATATTAAAATACCCCCAATCTGGATTTTGCATATTTTTTTTATACCATTCCGTTCTATTTATTTTTTGCCGCTTATTTATACAAGTAGTATGACAAAAGAAGTAATATAAAAAAAGTATATAAAAATGATAATGAGGAAACAAAGAAATAGTAATAGAAGCCGCAGAATAAATATCCAGTGAATCTATGCATATTTAAAAATGAATTTAAGTAGTGTAAATTTACAAAATAAACGTTGGATATTGAATTTGCTGAATAAGAAGAATTAAGTAAGAGCGACAAAACAAATGTCAATTCCACCAGTTTACATTGTTATATGTTTTACTTTTTATTGTGTTATATTACGTCTGTTATATTTACATTACACAAAAAAAATCACTATTACTGCAAATCTTCCGTTATTCTTTTGTTACTCTTTGTTACTCTTTTTCTCATTGTTCCCTGCAGTTTACTATTTCATTTTTACCTTGCAAACACTGCATATACCACTCTGCACTATCTGCAAGTTTTTCACCGTTCCACTTGATAGTTTTGACAGCCTGATATGGCAAACTAAAAGTGCAGAAACATCCTTGAAGTGTACATTTATACGATAAGTTTGTGACACCAAGTACAATAAAATCTATAAACACGCTCTTTTTTAGAAAAAGACTTCAAGTATTATGTGAGTTTTTCAAAGGAAAATTTAACATATAAAAAAAGAAAATATTAAAAAAAAAAGACCGTAGCAATATGCATAAGGGTCGTAGATGCTTATACATTACGAAATCCGAATATATACGTTTCCAAGTCAAAATAACCTTTTTTAAAATTACAAAAACCCCTTATGCGATGAAAAAAATCTGTCTCGAATCGCTGCAATCATTTTACAAATCTAAAACATTTTATTCAAATCAAAACAACCTTAAACGGACCGTTACATCTCTTTCGTAAACAAAATAACCTTTTATCAAAACAAAAAAAAATTGCCCAAACAAAAAAAAAAACAGCTTACTTTGCAATTTTTTTTTTTTGCGTTTAGAAAGGTTTATTTGCGAGAAAACAATACAAATACTTAGTATTAACTTTTTAGCAAAGTATTTTTTACATTTAAATTATGCATACGGTTTAAACATGCAAAGGGATCAGCATTCATGATAAAACATACACATTAAAGAGTTTTACATGTATAAAAAGAAAAGTTAGCAAAAAAGGCTTTATGAAGATATAAGGCGATAAAATCTAACAGCTTACAAACAGTATGTAGTTAAACGAAACGTAAAATAGCATATTTTTAACTAGTGGAGTTTGACAACGAAATAACAGTTTTTTTTTTTTTTCTGCAAAGTGTTGACTTGTCTTTTTGATTTCACAGTATGCAGCGTATTGTATATAACATTTTTTTTTCTAACGCTTCCAAAGTATTTTCCGCAACAGCTTAAGTTGTTTTGTGGTTGCGTTGATTTATCGGTTTAATGGTAAAAAAAATTATTAAGATTCTAACGCATCAAATGGCTAGTTATTGGCAAAACCGTATAGTTTGTTCTTTTAGGAAGATATTTATAAACATGCCATGGATGTCCTCTTAAACTACTGACTTGCCTCCTTCTAGTGCCCTCAGAGTAATATTCGGCAATTTAAATATATTGGTAACGAGAGTCGAACCTGCTAGGTTACTATGAAAAGCTTTGTTTAAAATACGAGGACTTTTCATTTACAAGAAAATACTGTAAAGTAGTAGATTTAAAACAGTTACGCGACCATTTTAAACGATTACTTACAAAAAAAAACGGTTTTACATCAAAAGACAAAAAAAAAGAAGCAAAAAATAGAAATAAAAACGGAAAAAAGTGTATAACATGTAAAAGTAATGTTTTAGATACAGGTCTGTATTTGCAACCCTGAACAGTTGTATTCTTTTTTACTATAAGATTCGGTTGTTATTTTTGTATAACTACTTGCTTTTAATAAAAAAAATGTACAAAACACAGTTATTTGTCTCGATGCAGTATGTAAACGCAATTTGGTATTTGTAGCGATTCTCTACAAAAACTGGCAATGCGCAAAAACTATACAAACAATCTATTACACACTTGCAACCAGTGATGCTCAAAAATTCTTTATTCAGAAAATATATTGAAAAAATTAAAAACAATATATTTATTTTATTCATTCAATATAAATTAATATTGTTTTTTTTGATTCGACTATCAATAGATTTTAATAAAACGAAAAATATAAAAATATATTTATAAAATAACGTCAAAATTATCAAGTAAAAAAAAGGGGAAAGAATTCAGTTTTTATACGTTGCTTAAAAAATTTGTCAATACTAATTTTTCTTTTAAATGGTTGTATTGTTTCCTTTGAAACTATAATTATGTGGCTTTTTTTACTTTATATAATGAAATAAAAAGACATTGTTGATTATTTTTTAAAGAGTACTAGTAAAAATGAATATACATGTAAATGTGGTATAAAGCGCAAAGCCGATAAATGTATACAAAAGTAGACAAATCTTCTTTCGCATATACAAAACAAGCATAAAGAACGGTACGAAGAGATATTATCGTGACGGTAAAAACAGCAAGATATAAAAAAGTTCGTCTTTCAATAACAGAATCCGAAATCTGCTCATACATATGCATGGATTGATTGGATCTTATCAAAGAACTTACCATTTGAGTTTGTTTAAGATTTACACACAAGAAAAATACGAAACTTGATTCAATTCAGAAAATACGTTAAAAAAATTCTTATACAAAAGAAGTGATCATACTAAAATGAAGATATCACAAGAGTCACCAGATACGTTTGCGATTGTATTTGATAGAAGGACTGCTTGAATATAAACACATAACTGTAATTTTTGCACAAATCCCAGAGAAAAAAACACCAATATTACTTAATTTTGATATTTTTACAAGAGAAAATTTTACAGCCGCAACTTATGCAGATTTTTTAAGTAAGAGTTATAAAGAAAATAAAAAACAGCGGATAATGTTTTGTTTATTGTTTGTGACAACTGTAGCTTGAATAAATCCCTAGCTAGAAATACTTGATACTAATATGATTGGATGTTAAAGTCATCGGTTTAATCTTGCAAGTCAAAACTTTTTGACAAATAATAGCTTTGATTTACTAGTAACAAAAATCAATGAAATTATGGCAAAGTATAAAACACGAAAGCTTTCTAGCATCTTTAAAAAACGAAAACCTTGCGCGGTCCAGTTGCGTAATAAAACAAGATGGAGTTCAGTTTACACCCCTGTTAAAAGATATATTGAAATAGGAATGCTTTTTAACGCAGACGATGATGAAGCGTTATATGGCATGATTCATACTCGTAATGAAGATAAAGATGTAAAAGAAATGATTGTTATGATGTAAGGTGTAGATTTTGGTATCAACCACCTACAATTTGACAATAGTAACATAAAGCATTGTAGGGATCTTTTTACTGAAGTTCAGATCAATATACAGGAATGAAAAAGTTTCTATCACCAGAGGCTTAAATGATTTTTGCTAAAAATTTCGAGAATGGTATAGTAAAAATTTTTTGCAGGATTAGAACACGAGATGACAAAACTTACAAAACAGACATGCAATATATTTTGAGAAAACAAAAATGAGGAAGAAGCCGGACAAAGTGACAGTTTTAAAAATATAAAAATTGCAGAAAGAGTTAAATTGCAAAAAACTGCAAGATTACAAAACATATAAAAAGCAATTATGCAGACGTAAGCTGAATTTAACCAACAAGCAATGGTTGTGATTTAGCATATGTGCAACCGGTGTAGTATTTATAAATAGACGAATGCAAATACTTGATAAAAATATGAGATGTATACTGTTTCTTAAATGCAACTGATACTTTTGTCTAGCATAAAGCCTACAGGCGTTTATAAATAAAAAAGAAAAGTAAAATTACAAAGTAAAATTAATATAAACTAAAACTTTTTTTGATTTTTTTTTACAACAATATTTTTTTGAAAATACAATATATTTATTTTTTCAAAAAAAAAACAATAAATAAACAATATTATGTTGATAATCACTGCTTGCAACGCCAATTTAAATTGTATGTATTCTACTTAAAGTATAAAATAAAAGATTTACTGTTGATCATAGACAAAGATCGAGAAATGGTATTGTAAACCTAAATCACTTTGTAAGGTGTTTTTACCTATAATATAATATGCAATGAGTATGCAAAAACGATCTGCAAGTTTTTTACGGCTAGATAATTTTGATTTTTTTTTAGCAAGATTTCTCGTTTTAAACCTTATTTACGAGGCCTAAAATGCTAGATAAATTTTCAACCTATAATGAGTATGTACACGGGCAGTACGTCAAGTCACAATATCAGCACAGCTACAAAGGGGAACGCGACTTAATCATAAATACAGTTTTTTTACAAGCTGTGGTATGTAACTCGTCTAAGAAACCCCTGCTGACAAGTACACAGTTTTTCCTATACTGAAAAAAAATAACAAATAGCCTAAAGGGTGTCACGAGTAAACCTATACCTCGTAGAACTAAAAACCCATACAACTGTGCAAACTCAGAGCATACTTTGTATATACTTTGAGGATAGTATGCTAACAGACATGAGGTCGTCAGTAGGCGCAAGGGCTCTGATTGCAAACGTCAAGCAAAAAAAACAAGAATCAGCAATATCGAATACATGATAACTTTTCAGATGATGAACAAGGTGGTTCTTTACACTGTCGCTTACCCCAACGCTGTGCGTACAACGATTTAATAATGCATTTGGGTAAATCATGCGGGCACTTTGGCGCAAATAAAAAAGCAATAAGACAAATAAACAGCACTGTCGTACAACAAACAACCATGCACACGACAGCTATGAGGTACACGTAAAAAATGTTCAATTACCTAAGGCGAGTTGCAAGACAGCTTATTTTGCACAAAACAAAAAAAATTGTAATAAATTTATAAGAATTGCACCTTTAAAACGTGCAAAATAATTTTATATTAGCGCAAGCAGGTTTATTTTGCACTTGCTTTGCCTTAAGCGGATTATAAGTTTACATTAGGACCCCGGAAACGATTACTACAATACGAAAAAAGGCGTTAATTGCTGCAATGAGTTGTATTCTATAAATTTATTTATAATGGAAAAAAACGCTGTAATTTTTACACAATGTAAACACGAATTAGTAGGTAAATAACACGAATGAGCGGATTGAAAATATATTGTATATATGGAAATGCAAATGTTTGCTGTAGAAGCATAATACAAAACCTGGTTTCTATTGCAACAACAGTATTCTAGCTGTACCATACACCTTTTATTACTATAATATTATTTTTTTGAATTAATATTTTTTGGAAAGCATGACCACAAGAAAGATTCTAAAAGCGTACAGAACAGGTACTGAAAGGAATACAAGGAACTGTTTTTCCAACAAGAATGTTTATGTTGACATGGTTAAAAAGGGGACACCGCATAACTGCTGCCTTATGCATAACAAGCAAAATATAACCGTTCTTGCTTTAGGTTGTTTTTATTTTATGTTTTTAGGGTTTTTTTTTTGATTATGTCATACGCATTTTAAGTTTTTTACTAAATTATGGCCGTAATAAAATCTTTGAAATTTACTTTGGTATTGCTCTTTTAGATACACAAAAAATTTTTTGCATCTGTATAAGCACCAAGATTATAACATTGTGCAAAAAAAACAATTTTAGCAATTTTACTTTTTAAGTGTCTTTTTCAGATTTATAAAAATTCATCGCTAATCTTATAATTATTCAAAACGTTTGCCTTGGCTCGATAAACTTCCTTAAGAAGTTGTTGTTGTAAAATTTACCATTTTCACGTTAATAACATTATCGAATTGCGTTTTCTCAATCTTTCTTAGTAGGAGGGTACACCGTATTGCAGATGTATTGTTATAGCATGCGTATAATAACCATTTTTGATTTTTGACTTTTAACCGGTTTTTATGTTACAAAAAGTTTGCAAAAAATAAAAAATATAATTTGACTTTTTTGAATTTTTTTACGTTGGAAATTTGTTTTTTTTTGCATCGGAAAAGGGTTGTTTGATTTGTAACAGATTTTTTGACTTTTGAAA
This sequence comes from Agrenia bidenticulata, assembly GCA_034694785.1. Taxonomy (NCBI): domain Eukaryota; kingdom Metazoa; phylum Arthropoda; class Collembola; order Entomobryomorpha; family Isotomidae; genus Agrenia; species Agrenia bidenticulata. The sequence continues at coordinate 8,619 of JAQFYM010005076.1, forward strand.
ATGATTTATTTTTGGTTTGGAACAGATTTTTTTGATTTGGTAAAAGTTTTTGCTTGATTTGACATCTGTATATACTTTAAATATTACCACCACGTAAATTATGCCGAGTTTAATAGCGCGGAAAAAAAAATGAGCCGGATGTTCCGAACTTAAACACGGCTTGGCCAGTCTAATTAAGAGACGGTAAAGATTGAAAAAATGAAAAGAGTATTGTTAAGCGGAAAAGAAATATCTATTAAATGATTTTTTTCTAAAGATTTTATTGCGAACGCATCTAAAATTTATGGGATTTTATAATGAAGCAGCCTAAATAATAATTTAAAAAAGACTGTTTGCGCATTTTTGCAATATTAAAACTAGATCAATTAAAATCAAATAATCTAAAAGAAAAACGCGCTTTTTAACATTTGGGTGGCATAACATATCATAAATTACACAGATCTAAAATGCCTATTGAGCAGTATATAAACGCCAACAAACTTTTATTTTGTAAAAATTTAGCTAAAATCCGATGGTATTTAAAAAACAAAACATTAAAAAGGACACAAATTTTAGATCTATGCATGCGTATAGACAGACTGTGCACACACTTGCAAGTGCATATGTTTATTGGTAATCTGGAGTTGTATTATACCCTAAAATGCCTGTATTTGTGCAAATTCTATTTTAAGCTGAAAAAAAGTTTTTTTATACAAAATGTAATACTTTACGAGACAGGTTATGCATACAAATTGTATTTATGCCTTTATACCATGTAGTTTACTATGCAAATTTATAACAGTGCAAAAACTCTTTTTGAGTAAACACTTTTATTGTTTTTGTTTATAGTCATATATTCGAATATCTGTGCGTATAGAACTTATGTTTAACTTATGCTACGAACTTTTTTTCGATAGTATGTCATGACTTAAATTTGCATTAAGATGTACATTATATGCGTGGTTGTTAGTTTTTTAATGGGGTTCCTGTATTTTATATAGCGTTTCACCTTCTTAGCTGCAAGAAAAAAGACAATGTAGTACGCCACGGTATATTACTCTCGAGATGACCTGCAGAATTACATCCAATGTATAAGAATTACTTTAAACCAATTATGGAACGGATACACAATAAAATATCTAGATGTTTATTTGGCGAGGTATAATTGTAAGCATATACAATGTGCAACTTCTTTAAATATACAAAGAGTCAATTATTCCTTAAATATTTTTAATGAAGAAAACAGAAATCTGAAAAAATAAAGGGTATAAAAAAACATTCTACGAGACTTGTTAGCCTTTAACCAATCTTTTGTTTTTTTATTCATAATATTAACAGAATTTACTTTTACTTAAACGCCGAAAAGTTTAAATAAAAGCAAGTGAAAAAGGAAACTTTGTTTAAAAGCACAAACAAGTCCGTTATAGTATATACAAACACGTCGAATAAAACTGCGTTCTATAGTATGAAAAAGTCGGATAGTATTTTTTATTTAAAATATTTTTTTAAAATTATTACAAAAAAGACTATGTTTAAAATACTAATTATGTGACCATCTGCAATCTTTAACTTAAATATAAGTTATTTATAATGTTTCTTTTAGTATATGTTTTATTACGTTTAACCATTATATTTGACATTTGAACTATATAAAATAACTTCTTTCTTAACTTCATAACCCGCTTGCACAATATAAAAACGAAGACCTAGATGCAACTTATAGAAACCTTTACAAATATTCCAATATAGTCGTACAGGCGCAAATTCAACAAGATCATGTTCCTGAAATAGGCGCAGGGACCCCCTAACAGTTTTGAATATGTTTTTTTGTACAAAAAACAACAATTTAGAGTGGCTCTTGTTTATGCTTGTACAAAAAAACAACTTTGAACAAAAAAACACATATAAAAGTAAAAGCTAATATTTTTTTAGTTTTTTTTTTGCACTTTTACATGCAAAACATACAAACCTTAAAATCTAATTTGCAAGGTTTTGTATTGTGTCGTTTGCAACAATTTTTTGTTATATAAAAAAAATAACCCTTTAAGTATAAATATAAAATATTTTTTGTTTACAAAGGTATATTTAAATATATTTTAATAAATAACCCGGTAACACTTTTTTTGTAAAAGAACATGTTTATATCAAAATAGAAATACAACAAAAACAAAGTTCAATACATTTTAATACACTGCATGGCCAAACGTTTTTTTTCATAGCTTGTATACAAAAAAGTACACGGCCTTTTTTTTATATCTTCAATTATGGTTCTTAATTGTGGTATAATCATGCGCGTGTCTACAGGAGAGTTTTGACAACCGATCCTCAGCAAAGTAAAATGTTTTTTGCGACTTTTTTTAAGGAAGGAGGGTTTCAAAGCAAGGAGAAAATAAGTAGCTAAAAATTAATAAAAAATGCCAAAATTTTTCTCATTGTTTATTTTAAATTTATAATAATGTAGTTTTTTTTTTTACTTTTAAACTGTTTCAGTATTCTACATGCGCAACGCATTCCTTTCATACATGGATTTTGTTTACGCCAATGGTACAATGCAAGCAGATATACTACCTCTATTTATTACCATAATGCATTATTGTACAAATAAAAAACTAGGGTAAGATAAAAACCGAATATCATTTGTCAAATTTTCGACTATAATAGTTTATCTTATATAAAAAATGACGTTTTTTTTTTGTTGTTTTTTATTATTTATACTTAAAAAAGGTGAACATATTTGAAAGCTTAGAAAAAATCAAGTGTGTATTTCTAGTTTCTGTCTAAAATTGTTTTTTTTTATGGTAAGCATCGTTCCCTTTACAATTTATATTAATTATGACGTTGCCCCGTTTTTGTCCACATGGAATGCGTTGGAAGTTTTTTGTAAAACTTTTTTAAGGAAGCTGCCTGCTAATTGAGTACAAACTATTACTAAAATATTATATTGTTACTTTTAAGATTATTTCTCATAATACATATAATCAAAACATACACATACTTGTATACAAATAAATCTTACGTAAAAACTATTTATAACAAATCGCTACCTAGTTTACTTGAATATTAATAATCCTTACAATGAGTGTTTTGCCAATATACTTGTCAACAATAGGTAAATAATGTTCACTGCTAACTTGTCTTTTGCATTTTATGTATACCAATAAAACTGGTAAGTTTTTTTAATTTTTAACTCACAATGAACATACAAAAAATAAAGAAAAAAAAGGTTACCCGAAATAAAAATCCTTCGGGCCATCATATAAAAGCAAAATACGGTCCTGGATATAAAATTGGGGTTGGCAACTGTACAGAGTGCAAAACATAACTTGTTGCTAAATGATATCCTAACAATATTTTGACGTATATTCATTTCATTAAAATATAATTATCTATACAGGATTTATACTACTGCCTAGATAAAAGTGTTCTTTTTTAAAGTCGGTAATAAAATTTATGTTTTTATTACATCTGCACATGTTTTATTGGAATCAGTATATAAAAAATGATTATTGGTGCTCATGATCAGGGTTTTATGTACAGTTTTCTGGTTTGCTGATACATTACAAGAAATACATTATGGATAAATTTGAATTGCGTGACATTGAAGACTGACGGGTGTGGTTAAACACTGCATTGAACAAGGTGATCAATTCAACAAAACTATTCATTATAAATAACGAAGTAAGTATTGAATCTAGTAAAAAGCAAAAAAATATATTTTAGTTGATCATTTGGGCGTTTGATAGAAAGAGAGCGGTTTCATTAACAAAAAAAAAAAACTTATAAATATGGATAAAACGTCTCAAATAATTCAATATTTTTGCATGGATAATGTTTAACTGGTCACTTTATTTTTTATTACTATTCTTTTTGAACTTTATATTACTTTTTTTTAAATTCATGCAACATTTCTTAGATATCTTTAAAATCTTGGTTTATACATCTTTAAATAACGCAATGCCGATTAACAATCATTTAGTAAAGTAAATGTCAAATAAATCTATAATGTTGCATAATATAAATTAGGCAACGTTAATTGCACTTATCCCCAAATTAAAGGTTTGGGTGTTCATCTTAAAAGGGTATCATTAAACTTTTGCATTATGTCTTTTAAGAATAAATTGCTTTACTGAATTCAAAGTTTAAAACTCTATATCCATGATACCGTACGGCTAAATAATTATATACAATTTACTTAGATTCATTTTTTTCAAATACTTATACAAGCATACATTAAATTGATTAATCGTTTTTTTTTTTGTTTTTACTATGAGCAGGCGATGTATCTGTATCAAAGTCTAAATTACTTCATAGGATACAATTATTTTTGCATACATTATATTTAAAAAATTAATTTTGACAGCAAACTTTAAATAATTCTATTGAACCGATAGAAGTTACAATGGTTTCTTGCATTGTTCTTATTAGTATTGAAGTAAGTGGTGACTTTTCACATGTAAAAAAACGGTCACGATAAAGTCCGCCATCAGGGAAAGTCCGCAAATAAAATAATAAAAAAAATTGTTTTTTTATCCCCAAAAATGGAAAATACTATAACTGACTGAATTGAGAGACAAAAAAAAACACTGGATACAAATTATATCAATTTATGGCAAGTTAAATCTTATTTGTAATTATAACAAGTTTTTTTTTTTTTTACGAACAAGTAATGACACTGAAGTATGGCGATGCGTTCAAATCACATGCGCCTCATTTCTAGCAATAACAACAAACAATGTTTTTTGCAATGAAACACATCATTCTCAGTCAACATTAACAGTTTTAGAGATCTAAAACTTACTTTATAAAGCAAAGATAATAAATTTAGCCACTAAAAGTCACTTACCAGCCAAAAATATACTAGCTTTGAAAAGTTCTCTAAACTTTTTTTTGACAAAATAATACATCTCAACACTGTTGAAATACTTTTAAAGACAATTCGGAAGCAAAGAAATCATTCAATTTCTTTATCATTCGAGAAAGGATCTGACATTTAAACACAGTATTATAAAACCATTTCAGGGCACAACCTTTATACTTTTTGTAGAAAAGCAGTAAAGGAAACGTATAGTTATTTTATTAAATTCTTTACTCAATGATTAGGTAAAATCATCGTCATATTGGTTGTCAGATATGACATTTTAATCCGCCCAAATGTGTTCTTTAAATTGCATCATATATTTTATGTTATATGAAAAGGGGTTTCCTGGATTTTATGTTATGTTAAGTGAAAAAAGCGAACAACAATATACGGAAGCTTTACAAATTGTCAATTATTAGTTATTAATTACTACCCATCTGTTTACATTATTGACTTTGAAAAGGGGATTTTTAATGCAATTTAAGCTAAATGGAAACCCACAGAGG
>JAQFYM010005077.1:0-13960 GCA_034694785.1 Agrenia bidenticulata
GAAGATCGTGTCTAAAAAATAAACGAAAAGAAAGAAGCCCAAAATATCTATTAAGAATTCAACCAGAAGATTTTTTCAACAGAAGAAAGGGATTATTAAATTTATTGTTGAAAATTTATTCGATGTTGTTATCTGCAAGTCAAAAATAAAATATGTTTCAAAACAAAGTTTGCACATTTTATCTGATCATATTGAAACGCACAAACATCAGAAAAAAAGCGAATTATTAAATACAGTTATATCTGTTAATCAAGATTGATTTAATACTGATTTTTTAACATGTTGGTTCATCACAATATTGCTCTTAGTAAAATCGATGAACCTAAATTTATATATTTTTTAGAAAAGTATACAAAGCGACCCATAATGTCAAGAATTTACTAAAGATCCACTTTACTACTGAGTCTCCTAGACAAAAATAATACTGATTTAGAATAAAACTATTGCTAAAAAACTTTTACCTATGTTTCGATGAATCAACAGATAGAAAAGTAAGAAAGATAAATAATATTATGATTGGTAAATTGATGTATAAAAAGATAACAGATGTACACTTCGTACCACTATTGAACTTTTTTTTGTAAATGCTAAAAATATAACAAATTTGATAAATTTTGAAGTGAATAAGATATTTTCATGTCCTAAAGATTACGGATTTTTATAACTTATAAAAAGTGATGCGGCTCCTATTTGTCTTTTGGCTGGAAAATATTAAAAACTATGTACTTAAATTTAAAGCATGTAACCTGCATTGTCTATACTCTATACAATTTATGTAAAACTATTAGAAATAATTGTCAAATATTAAATACATTGGTTTCCGAATCAAAAAACAAACTTTTAATACCATTTATCAAAATGAAATGAATTCGAAGAGACGGAAGGGCTAAAAATTCCAAATTCTCCTGTAATTACAAGCTGGGACACGTGGTTGAAATTTACTGAGTGTGTATAATAACAATTTCGAAACATAAGAGAATATTTAATATAGTAACAAAAACAAAAAAGACCATTAAAAAAATTAAAGAAGTAATTGTGTAGCCTGAATTAGATATAGAAATGAAATATGTATCAAATTTTTTTTTTATTCGAGGCACTATTAAACTAGTAGAAAAAAGACATGTCGATGTTGAACAACAGGTGAGTTTGATAACATCAGTATGCATGCAAATAAAATGCGACAAAATTCAAACTAGATGGACAGAAATACTACAAAGAAATCCAGATTTAGATTTTTGTATGAATTATAATATTTTACGGTGCAAAAAAGAGGACAGGTTATTCTTTAATTCTCCTCTTACATCATGTGACGTTGAAAGAAGTTTTAATACAGTAAAAAATATTTAAAATAAAAGAAAATCCAATATGAAGATTGAGACGTTATTTACAATATTAGCTATAAGTATGTACACGTATATCAATTTAGAATAAATTTTTATCATAATATAAATTAATATTTTTTTACCCTTTTTTTTGACATTTACCCTAGGAAATGAACATAGTTTTTGCCACCTCCTTTTATCATAAAGTTGAAATTAAAAATTCATCTCTATTTGTTTTTTATTTTTTTTTATTTACTTATGTTCTTTTATTACTTGTTTGTATTTGAGTTACTATAAAAGTATTGCAAAAAGTATACCCTTATGTAATACACCTTCCGCTTAAATTACTTGATTGTTTTGTACAAAACTATCGAATTATTACGCCCGTAACAAAAAAAAAATTGGAAATACATACAAAACTGCTAATAAATCTTTTTGCCTTTACTTCTATTTTATTTGATTTATTTTTTATTTTAATATTTATTTTCAATTTGACCTATAAAATGCAACGCACCAAAGAAGATTTCATGTGTAATGTATAATATGATGTGCTTTGCAATACTCCCAATAATTCATTTGCTCTCACTGAACAATCTTTAAAGGAAATAACAGATGAAACAAAACAGACTATCCTATCCAGTGGTGGATTGCAGGGAGGGCGGAGGGGGGGGGTCGGAGCCCCCCCTTCAACTATAAAGTTATAGCCAAAATCATTTTTTTGAAAAAATACGAATAAATATATTTTCAACAACAATAATTATGTAAAATATTTTTTTTAAAGTAAATAGCGTGACTGTTAAAATTTATCTCACACTAACTTTTATCAAACTTTTTTTTTAAAATAAAAATAGTTGACTTGAAGCTACCTGATGTTTTTGTACATTCCATGACAACGAATTAATTAAAATGCCGCATCTAGTCACGTTTTACCCTACAAATGTATCGCGTATGAAATTTGTTTGATATCCAGTACAAATCATATAGGAGACGATTTTTAATACGCAAAAGTCAATTATACGCTGTAGGACTTTAGCTTCCTCTTTATGATGCCATTTGCTTATATTTGCATTTTATTCATAGGGAAGAAACAAAGCTGTTTTATTTTTTTAACAAATTCTTTTTACACTAAATATGAAAAGACCGAAGCCATAATGTGATTAAACGTTGTTTACGTTATTGAAAAAAGAAGTTACTTTTAATCTAATATAAGTGTGTTTTTTTTTTATATAAAAAACATAAACTTTTCTATTCTGCTAAAAAAATTATTTTGTATTTTACTGTTTTTTTCCTGTTTTTTATAGTCAAACGCGTTTTCTTGTCACTAGTCTTCTATATCGAAATCATTTTCTGTCTTAGAATGCATTTTAAAGGAGTGATACTGTAGTATTAAGTATAATTTCTTTACAGGCGTATACACACGAAAAACTTTGACAACTGACACTGTACGATATCTATAATGATCCCTTAGAAAAAATAACAATGGTATGCCCGTATTCAACTTACTTATTGTTATATAAAACATAAAAATACAAAAGCAAAAAACCTTTTTTTTTTTGTATATATTTGTATTAAGTTTTTTAGAAGTACTTGTGCATAGTGCTCATAGAAAAACTAATAATAAATACAGAATAAGCGCACCGCAATAGGGAAATAGTTTTCGTCGAAATGTTTTATAAAAAAAAACACAAAATTAGAAAAAAATTGGCTGAAAGCAGGTAAAAAACATTCATTATATTTTTCTCATGAACAATGCATAATTTTTTTTTGTTATTTATTAGACATTTTGTAAAATACACAATACTGCAAAAAAAGTTTTTGCTTGTAATGGTGATTATTTCTAGGATTTATCGTTTTTTATACTAAAATACACGAGCGTATGTAAACAATGTTATTATAAGTATAAATAAACAAGCGATAAATATTAAATAAAGTATTTATTCAGTCTGATACCATTTTTGTCAAAAATACGTAACAAAGACTTGAAAACATAGTCTTGTAACTAAAATAAAGTACTGGTTTTATATTTTATTTAAAAGGTATTAATATATGTGCATTATGCAGAATAGCACAATAAAAGTAGATTTCTCGCTTTAATACATAGATAATATTTGGACAAGTACTAAAAGTGCCGTAATGCTGTTAAACACGGTTCAAGAAAAAACGCTTTTTTACGCCAAATTATTTTTTAGCAAAAAAACTTGAATATACCTAAAAACAAACAAAATACCGCAGATAAACACAATAAGTTTTTTATAGCAAAAAAACAGCAAAGCGTTTGCGCCAAAGCATTGAAGCAAAAACATAGCGCTTTTGTCGTAATCAAAAGGTATTATACTTTTTTAAAAGCTAATATATTGTTGAGACTCTGGTCAAGCATTGTGAATCCTTCGCGTGACTTAGTTTGCAGATAACTATTTTTTAGATAATTTATTAGGAGGCAAAATAAAAAGACGCATATATAAAAACCTTACTTTTAAAAGTTTTATAATGCTGTGATATGCTCTTACTTTAAAAAAAAAATTGTTTAGGTCGTTCTGCGCAAAAGAATATTTCTAACGTTAAATTTATTTCATTATGTTCTTGCATTAAGCAGATAAAAAATACATATAACAATGCTTAACTGTCATGCATAAAATATACCAATGTAGTTTTTAGAATAAGAAATATTTTTTTATATGAACATTTGTTACGTAATGGCACTGATGCATTTTTGTCGTGAGTTTCTTAGCGCTTTGCCTTTTTTCATTTTGTACTGTAATTTGCTATACTCACATGACTAGAAGTGAAAATAACATACTAATAATTATGCGTAAGTATACAAAAATACTTTTTATGTAATTAATAGTATTTGCGTGTCTTTTAACAACAAATAACACCAAACAGTTGATGCAACGTACTCACCAAAAAGAATTGCAAAATAAATATAAAAAACAAGCCTAACCGGTGCTTAAAAAAGCCTCTAAAACCTAATATAGCAAGCAAAATAGCACATTTAGTAGAAAAAGTAAAAAAAAAGAGTTTACATCTTTGAAAAATATGCTTTCTGCAAAAAAGTTTTGACAGTTCTTTAAAACATTTTATAAGCAAAATACGTAGTAACGCAAATCTTTTAAGGCAAAAATATATGTTTATTTATTTGTTTGCTACGTCTTTTGTGTTTTTTTTTTTTGGACTTACACTTTTTCGGGATTGCATTTAAAGTAAATTTTAAAATGCCTTTATCATACGATATAACTAAAGATAACGAGAGAGATTGTAGCAAAGTATCTTTCTTTTATTTCTTTTGTAAAAAGTTGCAATTGAGATTTAGATCACATTAAAAAATAAAAGTAGCTTAAAGATAATTATAATTGCATAAATGACTATATAAACAAGGTCATGGCTCATTTACAATATTTTGTTTGCAGTGCGACTATTTATAGTGTGACAAGAATTTATTCGAAAGTATTTTTGACAAAATAATTGTTTTTATGAGGTAAAAAAAACTAGGAGGTGGTTGTGTACTGAAAACCTTTGCAGCGATTGCAACATCTACGTTTTTTTTTAGCCTACAGTTTTTACTAAAACATACGTGTTTTATTTGCATCTTTAAACCAAAGATTTTCTAAACTGTCTTTTTAACCACTTGACAGGGTACGTTTTTTGACTAGATCGCATATAAAATGCGTTTTAAAACACGAAAAATTGTTAGTTGCAGCAGTCTATGCATATCGAACGAAAACAAGTAAAAGTAAATTTTCGCTTTTAAAAACTTCCGTTTATAGATTATGCAATAAATCTGTTTTCTTTAAGACAAAATAACTCTAGCAACTTACTAACAAAAGTCACGTAACAATTTTTTGTAAAATATAAATATATATAAAGATACAACCAGAAAAAACTCAATGATTAATTACACACAAAAAAAGTATGTAAACACTGTAAACTTTGTATACCAACTGTGTTATATTTTTTTGTAATTTATATGTGCCTTTTTGTGACTATGAAGATGCATACCAGCATAATTTTGCTTTTTTTAAAAAAATAAATAAACAATGTTTTTTATTGCATAAAGCCGCGTTTAACAGTGTTCAAAATTAAAAGTAACTGTTATAGAATTGAAATTGATATAATAAAATTTGCCTTGAAATTAATTTTCGGTTTACACATTACTGTTTTTCTTATGCATAAATTATGCTTCAATCATAGTTTACAGCAGGCAGTCGTTTAAAAAAGGGCATCCGTTTTTTTTTGCAAGTTTTTTATTGTTTCAAACATCGAAATATTGTTTTTTAAAATAAAAAAAAATAGAACCCTATGCTATACAAATTGCTATTTTTGTATTTGACAGTATTTGCTGACATATCAATGCGATATATGGCTACCCGTAGTAAAAATTGTATAGTATATGCTCGCCTTAAAATGTGACAGTATTTTAAATGTAAAGTTCGTTTGTTATAAATGTAAAAAGGTGCGGTTAATTTTTTTTATTAACAACTCACCCATCGAATTTTTTTGAGCATAATGAAAAATCAAATTAAAGACATGTAAAACTAATATTACTGCTATGCCTAATTTTTGCCAAAAAAGAAAATACGCACATTAAAAAAACTTAAGATTTAAAACAACACTTAGATACACTACTATTACAGTACATACACAAAAACAATTAATTTTAGCTTTTGTTGTTTTTTCCTGTTACATGTTATAGAGATATTACTTAAAACGTGTTTTGGCGAAAAGGTCAAGGTGTAAAATTAGCCCTACCAATAAAAAGATCTTGGTTACAAAGTAATCCAATTGTAGAAAAACGTTACACAAGTAAAATCAAAAATAAAAATACAAAAAACGACTATAACTTTATATTGGTAATATATATTTTTGTTTTAAATTTATGAGTTTTTACTTTTATTCAGTTTGTTTTTTATTACCGTATTAAAAAATAGACATTTGCGTTAGCTATACACTTATAAATATAGTATCTGTGTTTAGTACATATTTTGAATGTTGAAAACATTCATTAAATCATTGGTAAAAACTAGTATACGCACGCAAAAAAACCCGTTTTGCTTAGTTGTATGTATCAGTTTTACAAGGCCCTATGTGGCTTCTATATGTAAATTTGCAGGCATGCAAAATACCTTATAAAAACGCCGATATAAGTCTTAACAACATCCACTATTGCGAACCGCCAAAACAACCTCGAATATTATTTAGTGCAAGCCAATCGTATATTAGATCCCGTTCAATGACCTTTTCTTGCGTACATCTGTAGTATTTTTGCTTATTGTATTTTTTAGTGTCCTTATACTATTTTTAAGTATTTGTGTACGTGTTATACGATGCGATTTAGTTTTTTTGCGTATTTGTCATTGTCTACGATTGGCCAAATAAAAGTTACGTTTTTTTATACATTTTTTACATGTAAGATATATTATAAAAAAACTTACATTTTTCGATTTTTTTACTAAAAAAAACCAATATATTCTCATGTATACACTTTTTACGCTAACATAATTCATAAAAAATGCAAGCATATACAGTTTTGTACCTCAAATGGAAAAATGCAAAACGGTCGTATTTTTCTTACTCAAGGTTGTCGAAATTACATTTAAATAGCAGTAACAACTTTGTATAAAAACAACAATAGTATGTAAAAATTAAATCGTTTTAAATAAAGAACGAGTAATTTTTTTGGGTTATTTTATCATGCCCAAAAAGTAATCGGAAAAAAAATTCCACCCCCCCCCCTCAAAAAAATTTAGCAGTCCACCACTGGTTATAACCCACCTCACAAAAGTGTTTGCGCCTAAATTTATGGGGGTCTAAAATTAGGGTGAAAAAAATTGAGCAACAAAAAATTTTAAAAAGGCGAATTTTTCAAAATTTATCAAGAATTTTTTTTAAAATATACATTTTTGTCGGATTACTATTTTTTCCGCCTTTTTAATTTAAAACCACGTTTTAAAAAAAATCCTGGCTACGCCACTGATACATGCGTAGTTTTGAATTTGTTTTTATAGCATAATTGTCTCTGATTTGCGAATCATCTTAGCTTCTAAATATTTTCCTGGTACTGCTTACTGTTTAGAATCTTGATTTTAGCCTGATTCGGAATACTTAATCTTGTAAGATGTTTTTTTTTTCTGAATGGTAAATTTGCGTACAAAAAGTTTACGGTTGTCTCTGCAGATTTCATTTAAGCCGATGATAGTTTTTAGAATTCTAGGTCTGGATGTTTATTGTTGTCTTCTTTAGATATTAATAATATGAGGATGTCATCCAAATATTCAAGCATAAATTGTCTTTAATACACATAAGCAGTTTTTCTTTGACTCTTAAAACGTGCTTGGTGCATGCCATAACCCTGTACCCCAGCTTTACAAAAATTAAATTTTAAATACATAAATGCATGCAGTTTTTCCGAGCTGGCGGTATTAAATGAAATTACGCCAAAAACAATAGTTGTATCTCTGAATTCTACAAAAAAATATTTTCTTGTTGTATCCTGTAAAAATACATTGCCTCGTAAATGTCAAGAAAAACATGGGTAAAAAAAGAAAAAATTAATATAGTACAGATACAGAAAAATACGAACAAAAGCAAAAAATAAGTTTGCGCAAAAATACAATCTAAAACCAATAATGTAATGTAAGAAAATACTTCATGTCAAATTTTATAAACGAAGAAAAAGCATTGTTGCGTGTATAAATCCTTTGTTCTACGATTTAAAAGTCTTTTGTTGATAATTTATACATATACGAAAAGCTGATCAGAAAATCGTATTTGTTTCAACAGTTACATTTTATCTGTATATCATCGACTTAGACGCGAATCCAGCAAAGCTTTGGCAGTTCGATAATTTTTTACCATTCTAAACATAAACAAAAGTCAATTTGATGTGTTACCAAGCCATCGTGTATATCTATGAATAAAATAAGAAATCGGATATTGTACTTTTATTTACGAGTATGAAAAATGAAAATGCGTCATTAAGTTTTATATTTACAAGCATAGACCAGACATATTTGCAGTATATAATACGCGCAAAAAAACAATATATAGAATGGTTTCAAAGGCGGTCTTAATACGAAAAAATGAGTCAGAAACAATACACGTGACTGCAGTACACACAGATCAATGTAATGTCGTTCATTTCTTAATATATATTATTTGTATAGACAAAGAGGCTGCGAGAATATTCTACAGGTTTAAGAAAAAAATATGATCCATATCAAAACTAGCCAATTACTGCATGTAATAATAACAGAAATACGACACTTGCCAATAAAACTAGCTTTTAGGGCAAGGATCTTGCCGTATTGCAATCAATTTAAATAAATGAGGTCTAGCTTGGTCTTTGACAGTGTCTTCGGCTATACTTATCTACTGGATTTATCAAGGCTAGAATCGCGATGGTCTGTTATGCTTTAATCCAGAAGTATTTCAGGTAAAGTGCAGCCATGCGATGTAGCCAACAAATGACCACTTAAGCATTGTTTTGTTAACAAATACAAATCGACAAATGACATTTTAAAGGTTACCAGCAAGTATAAAAACAATACACTGCTGTAAATTTTGCTTTTCTATGACACTATTTTATATATCATGTCATTAGAACTTTTGTAGATTAATATTCGTATATTTCTTGACGCTTCAATAAAAATAAATGAGAAACTATGTACTCAAAAATATGATCTTTCTTTATCTGGTATGCTGTGATCTTCGCTTTGCTATAACGTTGGCTTTACTGAGTTTTTATATATATGTCAATTAAGGGAAACTATTTATGAGAAAAACGGTAACGCTGGCAATATTTTTATTCACCAAGCCTATCTTGAATTTTAAATCTGAGAAAAGTTAACTGGCTCTTGACTGTGCTTCATTATAGCATAAACTATATTAGCACCCTTACAGTGCCGTTAGTACTTACTTTGTCCGTTTTACAACGCCAGTAACTATTAAACATAACTGGGATAGCTAATTGTATAGTTTGCAGCAACCCCTATCTAATGAAGTTTCCAAATGCTTGGGATTTGATGTAATTACATTGCGCGTTTATGAACTTACGTATCAATACAGTGCGTTGCCGCATTTCACATTTTATGACGTGTTTTGTATATTTTAAACCTCTATATACGTGGTCAATTTCACCTTTTTCATATTCCGTGGTAGTCACATCTCCGTGATTGCGTTTTCCGTTGCTATTTATGGCTTTAACTTTTACATCTTTTTTATAAACTATTGATATTTGTCAAAAAAGTATATTCCTACGAATTTTCTCGTCGATCGTTGTGCAAACAAAGGCACTTAATGAACAATGCAATTTATTTCATTTAAAACTAATGTAACATTACCCTACGCGATATTTATGTCTCTTGATGCGTATATAGTATATGATACGTGACTTTTGTATAATGAGGTTTTCGGTTTTAGGTAAATAAAATGAGATGTATCTTTTCGGCTCCAGTATTAAGTCAGCAGGTACGGAAGTAAAATTTTAAACGAGTTGTATTTTGAATGTTACTGTACACCGAGAAGCAGGTGAAAACAGTAAATATATAAGTCGTATTTTATATATATATTTTGTCTACTACAAACTAATTTGTTTAAGTTTTCTCCATGCGAGACTGTTCCCCAGCTTTTACCGCTTTTATTTATATTTTTTTGTATTGAAGTTACGCCTTTTTTCCAAATTCGTTATCACAACGCAGTCTATGCTTATATAAAAACACTACCCATATACATCACAGAATTTTCTTATGTACTGTCATTAGTATATTTTGTTTAAATATTTGTATTTTTGTTGTTTTGTTGCATATACCAACAGCTAAGCCATTTTTTTGTAAGGGGGAGATGGGTTCCCGTATTAGCGTGTAGCCTATTTATCCAAATATTTGCAAATAGTTTATAAACTAATAATTTGGTAATACGGATATATGAGTGGTTTTTTTTATAACCCGGACTAATTATTGCATTTTACAGATACTTATAGTTTTTATTTTTTGAGCCACCCCAAGTTTTAAGTAAAAAATTGTATTTTAAAGGCATTGTCAATTATTCATTTAATAAAATTTGTGTGTTCGTATTTATACATGTGTTACTGCATGTTCAAGTCTGTCTTCTAAGTAAAAAGAGTTAGAAAACATTTATTAGGGCTTTTACAGTATTTAAATATTGTTTTTTTTTTGACTTTATGAACCAATATAAGTTTTAAAAGCAACATTACTGATTTGCTTTTTGTAAGACGGGTCTCGTAAAATATTTGCAGCATAAAATTATCTGTTTTGATTTGGATTTCGTAATATTCATAATTTCTACTTTTAAAGTTTATAATTAGGCTAGAAAAAAAACGTTGCAAATATGTACAGTTAGAAAATCCAAACGGAGTTTTGCAAAATTGCGTAAAGCTATGCAAATCCATAGTTTGACTGTTGCTGTTACATTGTATTGTTAATTTGCCTAAATCAACAATTTTCGCTTTAGTTTTTTGTCTTTTAAGACTACTTTTTGTCTTTGGTGCATATATTCTATCTCACAATGCAAACAGCTTATGCGTGGTTCGTGTCACAAAATACAAAAAATATATATATAAATGAGTATAACAACGGAAAGAAATTGTAATTTTGTAAAATATAGTAATGGTATTTTAGGTTTTAAATTTTCTTAACTTTGGCGTATATGCTGCGCTTAATTGCCACCTACTATAACGACCCCTTAGATAAAAATTTATTGCTCTAATTTTTTTTTAAGAATCATAGATACTTATTTGAAAATTGATAAGGTATTTTAAGAAGCAACCGAACTGTACAACTGAAAAATCCGGTGTGCCGATATTTTCATAAACAGTCAAAATCAATCAAATATTCGGATAATCGAATAACTGGTGTTGAGAACCCATAAGGACAAGAGTTACGCGCATTAAGACGACGAACCTAGTAAAAAGAACTCTATAGTTTTGCCTTTATTTAGACAATTTTACAAAATGTTGCATTTTATGAGTTTCTTCTGCTACAAATTCCCTCCTTTTAATTCTACCCCTCCCCTTACAAAATCCGGACGTAGAAGTTGTAGAAGGTAGACTGTGAACCTTTAAAACACCTTTCATTATACGATTCTGGCAGATACCTGTTATTCTTTTAATGTTATCACAGTGTTATGCAAACCATTATTTTGCTTTTTCCGTAAATGTAAGCCACTTCGATTCTTTCGCTATCTTACATAATTCTTTAAGTAGATAAGCAGACCGCTGCATTAAGAAGTTGTGTCAGTCGACAGTTGAAGTTTTTGCAATTATGTGCCATATAAGCGATTTGTATCTGATGAGATATTGTCCTAATTTGAGTATTGCTATTTACAATAGCTCCATAAATTTATTGTGCTTTTGCTATTTTACCGAGAAAATATGGTTTTATAAGTGTCTTTTGCTGCATGTCGGCCTATTTATCTCTATGCTAGTCATTCTTATAATTGTTAAAGCAGAACTTCGGGACACGATGAAGAATTGGAGATGTACATTTTGGAACGCCGCTTCTCAGCTTGTGCTAAATACAACGTGCTGAATTTTTAGATTAGATGCTACATTTCACCAGACCTGACTAGTAAAAACAATTAATTAATTTTTTTTTGGTACTGGCCTGTGGTAGTGTATATTGCGTTTTACGCGAATGCAATTGCGTTTAGTATAAAAGTTTCTATTTTTTATGTATTCTACTACATGAAAGGTATTCGATTATCATCTGTTTAAACGTAAGGAAATAAATCTTATCTATGACAAGAGTAACAATAGTTTAACTAAACGACTCGTTACGACTGACAGCATATGTAGCATTTTATGTCGACTGTTGCAGAAAAAGCGTCGATGAAGGGTTTATATCCGCGCTTTACACGCAGTTTGACATTAGATATGAAAAAACGTTTAAAATATATCGAGTAATAATTCTTATGATTTAACCCTGAGCTTAAATACTCTTATGCTTTTTACGACAACGGTTCCGGGTTGGAAATTCAACAAGGTTTAAAGGAGTATCTGGTTTAGTCAAAAACAGTTTCTGTTAAAAACTGCGTATAGAATAAACATTGTAATTTTGTTTTAATGTTAAACATGTCAAGAAATGTACTGGCGCACGAAAAGCCACTTTGGTTAAGTATTACATAAACAGTTGTTTTTTTAAAAACTGTTCGTCAATAACCCTTTTTGTCTAAACCAGACACACTTTGGCCTTGTTTAACAGCAAACAAAAATTGACTAGTAAGAATCTACATTGTCAATGACGTTGTCTGCAATTTTTTATAATGGCATTTATTTTGTTTGAACAACTAAAAAATCGGGTTATATTGCATTTAATCAACGTTGAAAGTAAAATAAAAAGTCTTACAGCATTTTAATCCGCTTTAAAACATCTCACTGTAGTTTTTTGCATTTACAATTTTAGAATATCGTTGTTCCTTTGCTTTATTATTGTATTTTTTACAATTTACTAGAATACTGAGATCGTTATATAACAGATCTAACTCAAAGTGTTTCAGATGACATAAGATAAATGAAAAGGTAAAGTTCCATGTTAGAAACAAAATACGGTATGATATAAATAATTGTTGAAAATTGCCCCTAGTAATACAATCTGTAGAAATTTTTATATAGGATTATAATATAAAAAATTAGAGAAAAAACCATATAAATGTAGAAAATACTAAAACAATAACGTAAAAGCAACCGAATTTATTAAGCTTCTAATTTATGAGCATACATATTAAGGAAAAACTTTTTTAAAATATGTTATATAAAGACTACGCAAAAAAAAACCAAGCCATTATGCATTAGCAAACTAAAAACCATTCGAAAAAAGTTAAAACAATTTAACAGCAGTTCAGGTTAGGTACTACGCTTTTTTGGAAACAATTAATCTTTTTATCGCATACAGGGAGTGCAAGGAGATAAAGATTATCTAGCGGCTGGCATCTATGGAAAAAAGTTTTACATCAATTATCAATACTTATATTTAATCAATGTAGTTGATACTGCAAAATCCATGATATTTGTCAATGGACTACCGAACACTACATGCATACAACAAAATGTAGCGCAAAGGAAAATTTCAATACAAAGAAAGAGTAACGAATACTTTGCATACGTGTACAGTATGCAAAAAATTGCCATCACTTATAATTGGAAAAAGTGCGCTGCCTCGTTGCTTCCGAGGCGTCGTTTTATCTTAAGTTTATTTTTCTACAAAAATAATCAATCGGCATGGATGACAAAAACAATTTGGCTAAATTATTACACCTCTATTAACATAGTGAGGATAAACCAAAATAAAAGGAACAGAATATGAACATTGGCGTAGCCAGAAATTATTTACGGATGATTGCTCAAAAAATCAAGCGTAAACGGAATATAAATATTTTTTTCTATTTTTGTAAAATGATTTTATAAAATTTATAAAATACAAGTTTCTTGAAAATATATTTTTCGAGTATTGTGTCGCCCCCCCCCGTAAAAAAAGACCAGAACCTGTGCAATTTAGGCTACACTTTTTTTCGCTAGGGGGCAAAGCCCCCCTGGCCAGTAGCAACGCCAGGAATTTTTTTAAGGGGGGGTTTTAAAGAAAAAAGGTAAAAAAAATGGGAATCCGACAAAAATGTATTTTTTTAAAAAA
>JAQFYM010005078.1:0-13960 GCA_034694785.1 Agrenia bidenticulata
AAAATAAAAAAAGATGATATAAATACTATGCTTTACCAATATCTAGGTAACAAAGTTAAGAAAATGGAAAGTACTTTGAATAATGAACATGATAGCAACAGCAAAAGAATTTCGTCTTTAGAAGGAAAAATGGGAACTCTACAGACAAATGTTATTGGAAACAATGATTTGCTTAAAGAACTTCTTAAAAATGAATTGAAAATTAAAACCAATTATTAAAACCCATATTTATTTTAATTTAATTTTATTCAGTTTTCTAATAATTAAATATTGCACAACACATAAACAAATAACTTTGAATAAAATACTGAATCACCTCTAAAAACTTTGTTATCCCACATGCGGAATTTTTGTTTAAATTCTCCAATCAGGCATTCTATTCGTATTCTTTGCCTGTAAAGTTATTTGTTAAATCTTTTTTTTTTCATCACTTAAATCCATCAAAAAGGTTTTTTTTATTTTTTCTGAACTCGAATAAGCTATATCGGCTACAATGTGGTAACCCTCTGGAAGATTTTCTACCCAAAAAGACAGTAATAATGTTCGATATATCCGGGAGTCGTGATTTGATCCGTAAGCCTCCAAAAACATATCTTATATACCCTTTATCATCACATCCGATTATAATGTTACAAGTTAGACTCATTTTTTTGGTAAAAGTGTAGAATACGCCACCCCCCCCCCCTTAGCTGGGGGAGGATTTTGTGCCCAACAGAGGGTCTTAAAAAATAAAGAAACAACGGAATATACTGAAGTTTTCGTGTCCCTAATTATTTAGTGATAATAACTTCTTTTACATATTTTTAACTAATTATAATTGTAATTTTATTAAAACTATCCAATTTTTGAAAATAATGCTAAGAAAAATACTGTAAAGTTGTATTTCAATATTATATATCTTTGATTTGTTGTTATTCGACATACATCTCACGCATTCTCCATATGATATGTTGATTTGAATGCATATTTAGTGGCTATAAACTATACAAATTTACATTATGTTATTTTGGTGTACGTTTAATAACATTATCTCCTAATTTTTCAGCTAATCTGTGACTTTGCTGCACCTAAAACACTTTCTTTTCTAGGCAAGTATCCTGCCCCAGCTAGGGGCAGGGGCTCCGAAATTTACATGGCCCTATACCATTATGGCAATATTTTCCCTACCATTATAGGGGATTTTTTTCGCCATAATGGTAAAGGGCCTTGTTTTTACGTGTTGCTTGTATAATTATATTTGATTTGACTATAAATATACATATGCATATATGTATATTTATTATGGAAATCTTTAGATATTTTTGCATTAATAAAAATATATAAACTGTATTTATAGCCCAAAACTAAATTATCTTTTCGCCTTTAATATTTTATATGTATCTAATTAAAAAATATGATTCGTGCTTTCTACCATTATTGCATACATTGTATTTTTATATATGGTATATTTAAAATCAATTGCAAGGCTCCGAAGCTGCATCCAATGTCCATTAATTTACATAAAAGTACATTTATACTAAAAAAATATAAGCATCATTAATGATTACTGCATTTAAATTCTTATTAAAACGTTTTCAGTAAGCATAGGCAACAATCAAGATCATATGTATTTTGAAAAGGTTATTAATCCAAAAAAGCCTCTTCATAACATTTATTGCTTTGTGATGTGTATTGGAATTTAATTTAAAAGCGTTTTATTTTTTGCCTCTAATAAATTATTTCCCTATTTTGCCATAATGGCCATTATGGGGGAAATTTATTTTTACCCTGCCCTATATTGCCCCTACCATGTTCGGAGGCCCTGGCTAAGGGGCAACCGTATTCTACACTTTTACCCATTTTTCTACCATAATATCTAGATTTGTTACTTTTTACGAATTTTAAATTCACATGCGTGCCATCGATCAAAAGTACAGAACCTTTTAAATCCCCATACTGTTTGAAACTTTGCGAAAAGCTTTCATAATCATCCAATAGTTGGCAGATGTATAAATTCTTGCATGTTTATAAAAGTAAAGTTTATAACATTTTTTAATGCACATCTCACAGTATGGGTGGAGACGGCAAATTTCATGGCGCAGTCTCTATAGCTGATTCTCTGTGTCGTGTAAAACATGAATATTAAGAGATCTCTTTTTATTTTATAATTATTCTTCTTAGGGAATTTTTCTATTGTATAGGTTATAAAATGTATTCATCTGCTCCTTTGACATCATAAATTTGTTGGAAAACTGTATATCAAGTGAATTTAAAACATATTTTTGATACCATTCTTTCGAATGCAATATTTATTGCCTTCTAGAAAATACGGGCAAAATAGATATGTAAGTATAGTAGATGAGTCTGAACTACTATCTTCAAAATAAAGGGTTTTTCTTCTTGATTTATTGGTGTCATCTAAGGCAGGGGTTCCCAAAAATTACCCTTCTTGGATCAAATTCAAAATACTCGGTATCAAAAAAAATTATTGTATCTGCCAAATAGAAATACCTTCAAATACAGAAAACCCGACCAGATCAAAGAAGCGAGGCCAAATCTGTCTTCTTTAGTTAGTTTTAGAATATATATGAAAACTTTTCCTTTTTTTTATTTACATTATTAAATCTAAGAATATAAGAGTTAGTCCAGACAGTTAAATAATGATTTGTTCGTATACTTACTTGTATAAGACATATTTATTTTCTTTTATTACTTTATTTTTGTGAAAAATACATGGTTGATATTTTGTGATATTCAGTGTTTTTATTGGTTACAATGCCAGGGATGTTTTTTTCTTTGGTGTTCATTCTTCTTCTTTTTTGCTAGCAAATACGTATTCTTTGTTTTTCATTCTTTGATCCCATGGGATCAAAAAAAATCCAAATGATCCAATAGGATCAAGATGGGAACCCCTAAGATTCTAAGGGGATGGAAAAATATACAGCTGATGGTAAAATAAAATACAATATTTACTAGCTGTAGGTAAAATTTATATTCTTTTATGTGCATATTCTAAAAAATTAATGTTTATTGATATAAAAAAGACAAAAAATCTAACCATGGGTAATCTATTGTATTTCTGAGTTAAAAAAATACACGCCCATAGAATAAGCTTATTTACTCTCCACTTATTAGCCATAAAAGAATTTTTGATCAATTTACAAATGGCTTAAAGATGTATAGAAAATCAAAGTTATTCAAAACGTTAAAATTGCAAAAGAGTCTTATTCAAAGATGTAAAAATATTAATCAATACTTCAAACAAGAACCGAATAAACAGGACGATAAAATGTTCGGGGACCAGGTGTGTATGTGTGCAAGTCGAAGAGACTCCAATCTGTCACGGGTACCTTGATGATTGCCCGTGTCATCTTTCAGATTGTTAAAAAGGAGCCACATGGATTGTTGGCATCATCTAAATGAACGCAAAAAAACGAAATGTTTTATTGTGTCGAAACGAACAACAACAAAAATATCATATCTTTAGTAAGGGAATAAACATTGGACGAAAATAATTACCGATGTTTGGGCTGCATATCCTCAAGCCGTAAAAATATAGGTTGCATGCATGAAATTGTAAATTATTCAAAAGAATATAAAATTGTGATAAGTTTTATACTAATAATATTGAAAATCGTAGTCGTTATTAGAATATATTTTTAAATGCAGAAAAGGAGGTATGCTAACAGCACTTGAAAGATTTTTTATACATTTCATTATAGGTACAAGGCCTAAGAAAAGAAATAATAATGTTTTGCAGGAGGAATATACCAACTTAGTGCATATTTTTGCAATACTTAAAGTAAGAAAAAATATAAAATCTGGCTTTTATTTTCGATCGTATCTTCATAAAATCTTAAAAAAACATTACATATATTTTAATAGTTCTGCTAGGCAAAATGCAACAAAATAAACACAATCGTAAAAAAAATACATAAAAATATTAAAAATATTTTTTTATAACGAAGTTATGATTTTTACAAATATAAAAAACTAGCTTGAATTGCTAAAGGTTCACGCACATAAGCGGACTATGGCAGGCAACGGAGGCAAATCTCTAACTTTTCCATTGTAAAACTGGGCAGATTGGTTTTTTTAAAAAAATAAAATAGCGAAACAAAAATTAAATGAAAAATAACAACTAAACTTTTTTCTTAGTGCGTTTTTTTTAAGCACCCATAAACCCACTCCAAGAGATTTTGATGTTTGGAAATGGCTCCTGGGTGCACAAAAAGAAAAATGTGTTTAAAGTCAGGGTTTCTTTTTTTAAAGGATATATTTTACATGTAAAAAACAACAATCACACAATAGTAAATAAAAAAAGCCTTTTTGCAGTGTATTTATCAATTATATTGTATTGCATATTTATTATAAAATTTCTACAACAACCAACTTTAAAACAAGAGATTAAACTTATATCAACGCATTCTTTTTCTTTATGCACCTGTGTCTTTTAAAAGTAAAGATATTATATAACAAAGACCTCCATACCAGTTTTTAGGCGAAATTGCGCACAGGAGTAAAAATATTACTCGCTCTGTCTCAAATTAATTGTCTACTTTGTTTTCAATTTTGCCCATATTACAGTCAATTTAAGAAACAACTAATACAAATTATTCGGGACAGAGGGTGTATTATTAATTAATCTGAATATTTACGACAAAAAAATAATGTATAAGCATTTTACAGGTACATATTTTGCAACTAGATATTTGAGCATTAAAAGACGGTCTTTACATTAATTGTTTCAATTTTAAGTTTTTAATTACATTAGGCATATGTCAGGAAAAATCATATATCCTGTGAAAAATTGGTTTTATACTTTCATATTCAAAAAAAGTTTCTCGACAAAAAAAACTTTTTGTTTTATATTTTCTAATTAGTTGCAAATTTTATTAACTGACCAATTCTTTGGTTACACAATTACTTGTTTAATTATCGTATTGCCACGTGCTTTTCTGCATATGCATGAGCAAAATACTGATTGATGCTGTATGAAAAATACTATAAAAGTTACAAAAACATATCAATATGATTTTTATATGTTAGAAGTCGTATAAACTGCGCATATAAAGAATACATTTTTAAAAAATACACAATAACGGTGTCATCGTAATTATATAGAAAGTGTATACTTAAAAAGCAATGTTTCCTTATGTTTATATTAACATTTTTGTTATTGATTGTATGTTTTAATGTTTTAGTAATTTGTTTTTCCATTCTTTATAACTTTTTTTCGCGATTTTAAGATTTTTAAATTGTTCTTAAATATTTTCTTGTACCTTTCACCACCGCTTTTTTATCTTTTTGCATTTTATTCAGTTGTTTTTACTATTTTTGGTACTTTTTTGTGATTTATAAATTTTTCGTGATTTTTATTGTGATTTTTGGTGATTTTTTTTGACAATTTTCAAATCAAAAAGAAATAATTTGTATTTTTGCGATTTTATTACTTTTCATAATTAAATCCATTTTTATTGTAATTGTCTTTATTAATTTTTACTGTTATTTTATCTATTTTAATTTTTAATGATAATTTATTTTGTAAAATACCCAGACCACTCAAAGATTTTTAATTACTAAGAGTTTGATCATGCGCAAAAATGCTTTTTTTTCTGGTTGCTGATTCCTGGGTGCGGCTCCCAGCGATCTTTGTCCCAGACATTATTTAGCCCTGAATTATAAGTAAAATCTTTAGGAGCCAAAACAGAACACGCCCTTATAAAAAAATAAAAACAAAATTGATAACAAAACATAACTAAACTCTTTTTTTTTCAGTTTGCGTACGAAAATTCATTCTTAGACCGCCACTGTTTAATAATTAATATAATTTTTTAGTCTTTTTATAAAATAAAAGTAAGTAGAAAGACATTATTTTGTTTTTACGAAAAAAATACTACAAATGGTATATAAGATTTAAATGCCTTATAGTTGGTCTGAAAAAAAAAAAATTTTTATTTTTAAGAATACGGTACAAAGACATTTTTTAAAAATACTTATGTTAAAGTAGAATATAATAAAACAGTGAAATCTTATATTTTAGTAAATACACTGAAACAAGCATGAAAAATTTTAGCCTAGAAAATTTTAAATTGTATGTTAACAAAATAAAAGAAGGTTTCATACATTAAAAAAAATGACGAAAATCTCACAGCTGAAAACATATAAAAGTGGTTAGATGCTTTAATGTCTTACATAATTATAAATTCGATGTAAGTCATAATCACAATTCATCATATACGTACAAGCAATGACAAAGTCGACATAATGTTAATTGAGATGTATATGGGTATGTTTTTATATGGGGCAGAATAATTTTTTTACACCCGGTTGTAATTTTTTATCCCATTTTGTAATTTTTGACGCATTTTTGTACAAAACACCCAATTTGAAACCCGGCGCCATAAGCACATAATAAAATTGGTTTTTTTTACTCGGGTATAGATTTTTCTAAAATTTTTTGTGTAAACAGAAAATATATACAAAAAGTGGGAGAAAAATTTTACAATACAAAAAAGAGAAAAAACAACCAATAAATATAAAAAAAGATAAACAATAGTCAAAACACAAAACTTATAAGAAACAAAAATAACTGATAAAAAGTAATAATAAATTAACATTAAAATTTTATGATTTATCTAAGCCCAAAAAATTATACAAAGTATTAAGATATTATATGTATAAAATATTTAATAAAAGCGTGTGAATATTATTATAAAGTTTTCTTGGTAATATAAACGCGCAATTAGTCGTTTTTTAGATAGAAAGAAAAATTCTTTTGGCAATATAAAAAAATGCTTTGGCAATAGGCATGTCCCGTTTTATTACTATATACAAAAAATATTTCTTAAAAGTCGCTCATAGTAAGACTCAAAGATTTTTAATAGATTACAAAAACCCGAAATATTATTTGAACTACAAAATCTTGTTCATTTTGTATTTTAATGCCTTATTGACTGTTTTTTACGCATTTTTATGTTTGTATATAGTACGCAATTTAATATATACAAATTTGATGAAATTTTCCCGTTCGGGATTTCTAATATATATATATTGTTTACCATATATAAAATATTATAGACAGTATTACTATGTATAATTTTTACTGAAAATCTTATAAGTAGAAATAGTGTCAAGGATTGGCTTTTAGCACAATAAATGCTTAAATAAAAAAAATAGAATGTTCAGATTGTTTTATATATACAAAAATCCTAGAATATATATATGAAACACTACTATATAAATATACCTATATAACTATAGTAATAAAATGGGACATGCCTAATATATACAAATGCGTAAAGCAATTTAAAAAACCGCAAGAATATTTTTTTATAGCATACATGGGAAAAATAATATTCTTTTATTTAGTATGATTTAATCTGACTTTGCTATAGATACGTACATTTCATGCTAGTATATATTTGCCATGACTTTTTTTGTATACAATAATTGTAAACAGCATATTTTATATTTTTTTCTTTTTTCTAGCGCTAAACAAGTAAATAAACTTATTTTGCTACAATTTGATTTTTCTTAATACATAAAACTCCTGATTAAACAAGAAACGTAAACCATACATACAAAAGTTATCCTTTTGACGTATTCGAAGCATGCAAGCATGCTTCCACAGAAGTATAAAAGTAATGAGTATGGCAAAACATTGGAAAGTTTGCGTTCTAAAATACACACCCTAACATACTGGCTCTAATTTTACGCAAATCTATATTAAAGCTATTTTGTATTTCCAAAAACATAAAAAACGTCTGAGAAAAGGACAATCTATTGTCCAAAGCAGATTTAAACACATATTTAAGTATTGTTGCATGATTTTTCAGGGGTATACTTTGCTTGTTCTGTAAAAAAAATGCGCTTTAGTCATTTATACGTACATATATTTGTTTTTTTGTTGAGCGCATTGCTTTTTTTATTTTGTTCTTTAGTATTAATATTTCTGTAACATTAAGAACTTAACTGCCGAAAAATATAAGCTGATTTATAACAACACAAGCAACAGTGTCTCACACAAAAAGTAGTATTTAATGAAGCAAAACAATATTTTTTACGTTTAAAATTTTTGCTTTATCGCATATTTTTTTTTGTTATGCTAGCAGCTTAGCTTCAAAAAATATTACGTTTTTGTCAGATTTGCCGGCTTAATTTTTTATAAATTTACTTTATTATTGTGCATTAGTATTATTTTTGTCGATTATTAGTTGTTTTTGGCTCTTTTTTGACTGTAAAATTTTTTTCCCACTTTTTGTAGATATTTTAGGTTTGAACAAAAATTTTTGGAAAAATCTATACCCGGGTAAAAAATACCAATTTTGATATGTTTTCTAGGCGCGAGTTTCTAAATTGGGTGTTTTGTACAAAAAAGGGCGTGAAAAAGTACAAAATGGGGTAAAAAAATTACAAAAGGGGGTACAGAAATAATATAGCCTTTTTTTACTAGATAAAGGCTAAGAAAGCTTACATTTTATTACAAAAAATACAATGCGGTACAATGTATTACTTTGTTATTCAATAGTATTGCACAAGTAAAAAACAGCCGTTTTTTATTCTAAAAAAAAATTGAAATATAAAAAGATATTTTTTATGTATAGCTACACACTTATATTTATTGGCCTTCACAATTTTTTTGTTATGTACTATGTTAAATGATACCGGAAAAAGCGTTATTTTTCTTAGTAAAAAGAACATTTAGAAAGTGTTTGCAACCAAAATATGATTTTTAAAATAGCTGATAACCAATCAGCTATTTTTTTTCTTAATCTTTATATCCGCGTCACACCCAATATACAATCCAGCGTTTTATAATGTAACTGTTAGCACCTGCAAATGATACACCAAGCTTTTATGTACATGCAAATGTTTTCATGTTGACAAAGCGTGCTTGTCATTGACTTGCAGGTGTATTTACTTATAGAGCCAAACATTTGATTGTTTCGTTTTGAGACTACAAAAAATGTTAGAATATAGTAAAAGGGATTTTTAACTATTCACATGCGACTTAAACTTCTCTATGTAAAAAATGTATCTTTTTTAAAACTGTTTGACATTAAGAAAGTTTCTTTTTATTTGAGTTTACAAAATACAGATGTAAATATTATCTAATACTAAACCTTTATCAAAGAAAAAGAGAATTTTTTTTATAGTGTAAGTTCAGCACCTTACAAACAAATAAAAGTTTTCGCTTTTGTTCTTGTTACAAAAGTCTTCGAAATTGCACCTTAACCTGTTGCTTAAGAAAATGAAGAAAACTATAAACCAAAAAATATTATTATTTGTGGTCAAAAACTAGGAAATATATATTTTTTTGTATTCTACAAACAGGTTTGCAAATCAAAAAATTTCCGCTAAAACCGATTTTCACGCACCCGCACTTTTTAACAAAAAAGTAAAATTATATTTAGTGTTTCTAACTTGCTGAATAATTGTAAAGAAATAACATAAATAAAAAATTATGGGTTAGTATATTTAAAAGAAAATGACAGTATGTATCGCCTAAAAAAATTTTGTACGCTAAAAACTTTGTTCAATTTCTATATTCGAATATAGTTTTTCTTGAAGAATTTTATGTTTTTTAAGTTTTTTTTGTAAGACTTTTTTTTGCAATATAAAACTCTAAAACATGATTTATAAACAACGGAAAATATTTTTGCTAATGTATGAATGTTTTTTTTTGTAGTATAAAATGTCTGTAAACATTGCATTAACATGGTTGTTGGGGTCGGAACCCGTCAATAGCTAGTTCCGCCCCAATGTGTAACAGGTGTAGTACATAAGTGTTCATATCAGCATTTGAGTAGCGCAAACGATGTATCTCGGCAAGTTCTATCGTTTGCGCGTAGATTTATAGTATATGGATAAATGGCGTGCAAGCTAAGCCATATTTAGGATCAATGAGATAAACATGACATGTAAGACATGTGTTATCTTAGATTGCAATCTGGGGTGTCAAGATAGAGTGAAACACAATCATGTGATTGATTGGTGTTTGAAAGATAAAGGTGTATATAAACACAGGGTAATAAATAAAGAATCATCTTTTTCAATGGCCAAAGTTACTAAATCAAAAGCTTCCAAGCCCTCTTCCAAAACCCAAAATAAAAGAATGACAAAAAGAAAGCAAAGCAAAAATATTCCGTTTTTTGTATTTTTGCGATTTACTTTATTCTGATATTTTATAATGGTTTAAGACATATTTTTTTATATTATAAATATATTTACAAAAAAAGTTCTATAAGGAGCTGATAAAAATGACAATAAACAAAGATCTAACTTAAAAAGATAGTGCAAAAAACAAAAATTAAAATTGAAGCTTCCAATAATTTTGCAACAGTATTTTATTTTTAAAAGCACTTATTACTGTATAATTTTTTTTTTTTTTGCTTTTAAGAGAATACTGCTGATCGTTGACTTTAAATTTCGGTTTTTGCAAAGATATGTATGTAAAATACTTTTTAATGCAATTTTGCGATAAAAAAGTTTACAACACTGAATCATAAAATTAAATCAAGTAAACATGAAAAATATATTTCTTTTGTTTCTAATGTTATTTTTAATTGGGTGTAATACTAATATTTGTATGATAAATACATATTATTGTTGTTTTTATCGTAAAAAGTGTTTTTTAAAGCAGATATATTGTTCGAACGAAAAAAAATTAAAAAAGTTACTTTTAAAGATTTTATCTATAAAAGGAAAGTTTACTATATTTTTGCTGCAGTGTACGTATTATTTGAGATCTGCCGTACACAAAGCAGCAAAAGTCACCAAAAAAATCCAAGTATTGTAGTTTATTTTACTGTTAAAAAAAAAATTACTGCGAAAATACTAAAAAAAGAACAAAAAAGAATTAAATTGTACATTTTTCATATACAAAAAATAAAAAAAAACACAGTTTAAAATTGTCCAAGAAAGATTTACCACATTGCTTCTAACCAAGTTTTCTTATCCGCTAGCTTTTTTTTGTAATATATATTGTTGAAATAAAGTTTTCAAATAGTTTTTTTTATAATTCTATTGGTTAATTACGAAAATAATTGCGCAATCAATTTTTTAACAACAAAATGCATTTTTTTCAACCGTAAAAATTAAAACTAATTTTATAACCAAAAAACTATAATTTTTTTTTTTACAAAAAAATAGAAAATTACTATTTTTTCTACAAAATTAATGTAAATTTCTTGTAGTATATTTGCACAAATTATGCTTTTCTCGCTTAAAATATCATTTACTAGGTACTTAAACACCGATCTACTAAAATATTTTGCAGTAATGCAATATGCTGGCCTTTTTAGATACACATACATGCAAATGACGTAAGACAATACCACAAAATACTTTTACAAGTAGTAAAAAGCCAATTCACATTTTTTTTGTAGCATAGCATGCCTCATTACCCAAGTCTTACTTGCATATCGACAAATTATTGTCAGGAATGCCTAAAAACAAAAAATTATATAAGAATACTGTAACGGGGTTGTAGTACTAAATTTGCTCACTAACAAAAATATATACTAAGATAAAATAAGATAACATATAAAGAAAAACGATTAGAAATGTATAGACTGGCTTAACCAACTAAGCTTAGTATAAAGTGCTATTTTTTGCTAATATGTAGTGGCTTCTTACTTGCAATACCGATGTAGGAACAAAAAAAAACACTTAGTAAGATTTACAAATACGTTATGTGGAGTACAATGGTAGTGTATACAGAATATATAAGTAACCTTAGTTTTATATATGAAATTGCAAGAAATATTATTGATATAAAATTCAAGTATTTTCAACTTTCAAAAAAACAGAGACGGGACTAAGAATAGTAAATCTAAAAAAAAGTATAGAACAAAACGAGTTTTGTGTTTCTACAAAAATGTCAATGTAAATTTGTGATATACTTATAAGCCAGAGCTTTTAAAGTAACCTGACATAGTA
Organism: Agrenia bidenticulata; assembly: GCA_034694785.1. Classification (NCBI taxonomy): domain Eukaryota; kingdom Metazoa; phylum Arthropoda; class Collembola; order Entomobryomorpha; family Isotomidae; genus Agrenia; species Agrenia bidenticulata. The sequence continues at coordinate 11,923 of JAQFYM010005078.1, forward strand.
AGAAAAGTGTAAAACTATAAAAAGCAAAAAAGCAAAAGACATCGATATATATCAATATCATTAGAAAGCGAAGATACATAGTCATTATTTCAACCTAAATTAGTTGCTACAGTTGTATCAGATTATTATTTAACAAGTAGTTAGAAATATTTTTTTATCAACTTAATCAGTATTATACACATGTACAAAAAACGAAACGCCGGCTGAGCAAACGACCCTGTTCGAATGGATGATATTTGCACTTTTGTTTATACAAGTAAATCTTCATCGCAGAACGTTAAGACCATATTATGTTTGCAATGTATAAAATCGTTAAAATCCTCATTTTTTTTTTGCTTTTTCAAACCACAATAGAACGCAAAGACAATATAAACAATGTAGTTTAACCAATAAGAAAAGTAACGGTGTTTGTTTATTATATAAAAAAGACGCGTGAATATTACAATTGGTTTATCACCTGGCTTTAAGTAAAACAAAAAAAACAAATGTACAAAATCCAGCAACTTACACAATACATATAAATGCCAAATTTAGTATACTAAGCAATAAAAAAGCGCAAGCAATTATGCTGAAAATAATCTTACTGTACAGCTATATGTGGAAAATAAAAATAATTTGTTGAATCTCGATAAAAATAAACGAAAAGCAGCAGTAAAACAGTGCCTAAGTATTGTGTTTTACCTGCAAACCAAACGAACCATGATCATACAGCTATATTTGAAGAAATCAGCGCATATCAAAGAATTGCTGTATTTTTTTCTTTGCAGTAATTGTTTGTAACTCTACGTACAAAAGATCACTATGAACAACATAATAAGTATAAAGCGGCTAGTATGGTTTTATTAATTTTTCACCATTTTTATATACACCGTTAAAAGATCTACATTACGACAAACAGTCTGTCGAAAACTTCTCCAAAATTTATAAATTAGTACAAATCTTTTATCCTTTAAAATTTATAAAGTTGGTTTTTTTAAAAAAGTATATTATATCTATTTTAGTTTTAGCTTGCTATGCTGTGGTCTTTAAAAGACATTCTCAAAACCGAAATTTGGCTCTATCTGTTTTTTTGTAATTTTTTGCCATGGTATACTAAATGCCACTTTCTGTTATGTCGTTTACCCTAATACATATATATTACAAAACAACCTTTTTATATACAGCCAACAAATACAGTCGTATGTTTCCATGGGTCATTTCTTTGTGTTGATTTACAAGAAATACGTTACATGCTAAAAGGCTTGTTATAAGTGCTTATTTTGAAAATTAAATATTTTTAACTGTTATTTATGCACATTCAAAGTTTTTGTAACACAAAAATTATTTGGCATGTTAAAAAAAACGTACGAACTGTACAACAAGAAAATGTTTCAGACATTATTACGTGGCTTATCAGATTTTACAAGTTGCTGTTCGATTCAGTAAAGACGATAGGTGCATGATGTTGATTTTACTCTTTTTCTGGCCAAAATTTATACTGAAAAAAAAATATTTTAGTTCGTAATATTGTAAATATGTTTTCATTGTTTCTCGTCTGAGTAGCTCAAGGTGTTTTATAAGAAAGCATACCAATTGCTGATATTCTTTGTTTGACAAGATTACACTTCATCAATGCAAAGGTTGTTTTTGTTATAATTGTAGAATTGCACAAAAAAAAACAAAAAATCTTAAATCTGGTTACAAATATCGCTCTAGATGAATGGAACATTATGATTTGGATCCAAATATTTGCTTTTTTTATGCTTCTAAATCACAAAAAGTAACCGAATATTTTTGTTTTCGTTAAAGTTATGTTTAGCGACAAATTTTTCATACTCGTAAAAGTATTGTTCAAATTGCAAAAAAAATATTTCAGTGTGGATAATTTTTTTTAGCATCATCAAACTCTCTGCTATTTACCCACTTTAATAGAACTCAAGCAAAAAATAAAATTAATTTACATTTTTCTTTTATCGAACTCTTAGACACCCAGAAACTAATAAATAAAACCTAAAATGCTACAAATACAATTTACTATACATTCAAAGAACACAAAATG
>JAQFYM010005079.1:0-13957 GCA_034694785.1 Agrenia bidenticulata
AAAAAACACTTTAGTATATAAACATTGACAAGTGTTTACAAACGGGCTGGAAAAACGTTTTAGGTTATTAAAAACGACACGCTTAATCGTTTTTGATCGTTTCGATCATTACTGTTTCTGCAAAACCTTTATGTTCGTTGAAAAGACACGAAAAAAAATTACGACGAACAAATCCGTTTACACTTTATTAATGAGCAGCTCATAAACGCTTATTTATGCAAATCAGACACGCCCTGCGTTTTGTTAAAAAGGATATAATATGCGAGGCAAGTTTGTAATCACACGTGACTAAAATAGAAAGTCTAACGCGAATACATCCGAAAAGTGTCAAATATTAAATGGATTTTAACACTTGTATTTAAAAACTAACTGGCTGTAAAATAATTGGTTTTCTGCTTTATGCGTCTGTTTTTTTATACTAATAACTTCCATTTGTAGCAAATAAAATCGACATATTACACGCAAAAATTTCATTCTATTAATATCTGTCTATTTAATCTGCAGTTTTGCTTGAAATACAGTTGCAATGACCGGATTAAGTCAAACAATGTTCGTATGTACAACGAATATGTGGTAAAAACCTCTCTTTCAGTTTTCAGTCATGCTTTTACAGTATTTTTGTAAAAGATTATTTTAACAGTATGCAGAAAAAGTTACAAGATAACAAAAAATCATGCAAAGAAATGAGACTTTAAATAGACACCTGGTCAAAATTTTTTTTTAAATAGAGGTGATTGGTATTTTGGGTTACCGTTATGTAGTTGTAACGCAGGCAGAGTGCTATCCACGGACAGCCCGCTATTAAGGAAATAACGGAGAACTAGCAACTAGGAAAATACGCAAAAACAAAGTAAAAACGACATATGTATAAATCGTACCATTTCTTTTGCAAAAGCTCAAATATGTCGGGTTTTAAATTTTATAAATTATGATTATATAAAAAATGCATTTTTTGTTCAATGCTATACTAGTAAAAAATAAACTGCTCCCTATACGCACTATGTTTGTATCCTTTTGCATCGGACGACTTTTGATGCAACGCTGCGCGCGCCAGAATTTTTTTGTCTCATCTTTTGCGACTAATTCTCAAAAGAATATAATAAAAAATAAAAATAGAGAAAAATATATTGTTTTATACTTAAAGATGTTTGTATACTGCCACAATAATATAAAACACAAAGACGCTTACATCGTAGTTTTGCATATTATAAAGTTGTTAAAAATCTTCATTTATCATAAAATCGTTCTAATGCTTCGATCTAATATAAAAAAAACCATTAATTTCAATTATGATATTGCTCGTAAAAAAAATTAATATTTTTTGGTTCGTTCAAATGATTCATAAAATTACAAAAAAATGCAAACTAACTTTTTTTTACAAAAAAGATGCAAAATTAGTTTTGCTTAAAAATGCAATAAAAGTATATTCAGCAGAAAAAATCAATATTAGTTTTTGTTGCTAAAAAAATTACTTTTTTAAACAAAAAAATCACTCTTATTTTTTTTGAAAAAAAAAATTTAGCAGCCTTCACTCCAAAAATTCCTCAGCACCGCTAATGAAAAGCTAGTATCGTATTATAAATACATTGATATACTAGTTAAAAACCTATAAAAAGCTTACGACCATGTTTAAGTCTCTATTTTTTATAATGTTTTTTTATGCTATTTTTTGCACATTATTTTAGAATCCTTAGTAAAATTAAAGCGCCGAAAATATAAAAAACAGCAACCGACTTTTGTTAAGTGTTTTACTTTTTATTAAAGAAAACTATTTATGTAAAGGTAGCATGGAGATGTTGCGCACTTAAAGGTAAACGAAACTGTAAACATGTACTTGCTATACATGAATTATTCACTAGAAGTATAAATAAAACTTTACTTTTAAGCCTTACATAAAATAAAATGCGTAAGCCGAATAATAGGGATTAAAATACAAGTTTATCGCATAAAAAACAGCTCAGAAAATTTTATATATGAATTATTACTTTGCACTGAAATATACACAATTTAAAATATACGTTTTTATGCATTTATTGCCAAGTAAAAAACATACCAAAAACTCGTTTACATACGCAAAACGCTTTACGGCTACGCGAAACAAATTTACAACACTTGCTAATAACAAAAAAAACTGTATAAACTATATGAAGTATAAAAGAACAATTTTAAAAAAATCTTTTATATATAAAAACAATACCATTTATATATTAAACACATACATTAGTTTAGCTCTTTTTTTTTACTTTAAATTATTGCTGCTTTTATTGAAGCAAAATTTAACAGGGTCAAAATGCTTAAAATAGTAAATGTAATTGTCTTTTTAGTTACTGTCACAGTATACGCTATATTTTTTTTTAATATGACATTTAAGAATTTAAAAAACACGGGTTCATTATATTTATTTGGCCAATATTTTTGCCGATTTTGTGTCGAATATTCATTGCCTAATTACGTTTGCGCCGAGTATTTTTGTGACTCTATTACACAATTAAAACTTATATTTTTCCATAAGTTTTGGTCGATTTTTTTGTTACTGCCAATATCGTAAAACATAGTAATAATGGCATTTTTACGTTCACTGCAGTTAAATACTTTTTCCGAAATAAACGATGCCTGTTCGTATGCAAATGATTCTAACTGCAAGCGACGTAATTTTTGTATAATGAAACTTCAAAAATACAGTTTTCTGATTTTTCCTAACACAATAAAACATTATTGGCGGTTTCTTGCATAAAAAAATACTACATTGTTAATTTATGATTTAATGTTTCTTTCTTTAGTAAAAAATATTATAAAAACTGCAGTGTTAAAAATTTATATAGCATTAGGGCCACCTTAAGAAGGGCCCACATTACGATAATGTAGAATTAACTATTATATAATGCGAAATACTATGCACTTTACAGATTAAAACATTATCATTTATATTATAACATCGATAAAAAAAAATTTGCAGCTGTGTAAAAATTTAATGTATTTTTTTTTGAAAAAAGTGAGCTTCTTTATAAAGCGGGCTCAGTAGAAAATTCTTTTTTTGTACCCCCCCCCCCCCCTCTTCTCCAGAAGGATCTGTTGTCACGTAATTCACAATAGCACAAGTATTTTTTAATATTTTAGTTACGCTTGTACCGGACTATTACAGTATACATTGGATACATTAAGGCTGTTTTCTGGCATAAAAATGTGTAATTAACAAATTTAACTACATATAATTTACTTAGTAGTATTTTACTACTGCTTAAAACAATAAAAATGATAGTTGTCGGTTAAAGTACATACTATTTTGGCTTTATTCTTTTTTGTTATGATGTTCTATTTTTACGCTATTTTGTTTGCTTAGAATTCCATTGTATTTTTTTTACCCCTCTTTCGTATATGAAAAAAAAATATTCATGTGGAAACATGTTTTAACAGTTCCTCAAAATTTTGGGCAAAAAATAAATGAACTGTCATGCCACTGAGCGTTTTGCGCACATGTGCGCAAAAAGGGTGATAATTATACATAGCAAAAATAAACCAACAAATTATAAACATATAAAAGTAACAGTATTTGCAATTAATGATCAAACTATAGTCACGGTTTTTTTTGGCTTTTTTTTATGCTGGTTTTATGTTGGATCGACCTAAAAAAGGGGAGTGTGAGCTTTTAAATAAAATTAATTACATATGAATATTCTAAAAATTAACAAGACATATAGGACAGTTTGCCCTATCTATGCTTTATAATCAACAATTGTACAGCAATTTTTTTATGGAGAATATGAACGCGGTAATAAGGGTTGGGTTAAGTTTTCGGGGTTATTTTGGTATAGTGCAGAGTTAAGGTAAATTTAATACAATATAACGCCTATTTTAGATTCCAAAAACTGTCTTTTGCATTTTCAAATGTAATACTAGCAAGTTCGAGAATACTGTATGCTCTAATTTAGAAAAAAAATCATAATGTCTCTGCCTCGTAGTTAATAACTAATCACAAATACTTTTACTTATCATTTTTTCACAAATTTGTTAGTTTATTGTTGTTATGCATACTTATACCCTTTTTGCGCACATGTGCGCAAAAAACGCATAACCTTATTGTTATGGTTTATATTTTTTTGGCTATTTTTTTTTTGCTTAAAAACCAATTGTATCTTTTTTCCCCCTCTTTCTAAAATTAAAAAAATAATCATGTAGAGGCATGTTTTTCAATACCCCTTAAAGTTGGGCAAACAATAAATAAACTGTTATATTGCATACTTAAAGAGGGAAGTTAACATGCGGCCCCCCCCTTATAAAAAGTTTTCGTACCCGAATAAATGGAGAGTCAATTTTTGTGCATTTTTTTTGATTTTTATAACAAAAAAAAATTTTAATATTTTTTTTGTAAAAAACAAATGACTAATTAAGGGTTTATTCAGCGTTCAGTATCTTGTCTTAACTTACTGTACGTACGGTAACACTGATAAGTACTGTAAACTAATGGTAATTAGTGTAAATACTGTAAAAATTGTAAATTAAATATTATATTTATACCCACTTATTGTACAAGAGTTGACATGGTGGAGAATACAAATTACAATAGCTTAGAAAAAACAAAGTCTAGAAGCGACGAGACTGACGTATTGCAAGTGGAAGTGGTGGAATTAATGATATAGTGTGATAAGGTCGAAGATGAAGACGTTAAGATAGCGTATACATTGCAAATAATGGGGTACAAAGGATTCGAGTGGTTTGTAAGACTTGAAGTAGAGCCGAAAACATAACGTGAATTTAAATTAAAATCGGAGGAAATAAATAAAACAATTGAGGATATGAGTAGGCAACAGAATTAAGAAGAAGAAATGCAAATGGACCTTAGGAAAGGAGTAAAAAAGGATTGCAACGATAAATGAAGAGATTACGAGAAACGGAGTTTGAGATGAAGAAAACATCAAGACTGAATACAGAAAGGTTGGCGAAAGAAGAATGCAGTAGATATTCTGCTATGAATGCGGAGTTGAAGGTCAAATAACGAGGCATTGTCAACCAAAAAGCCATAACAATGCAATAAAAAAGACTTAAATTAGTTTTTAGGGTCTTTAACTCCAAGAGAACTTCAACATAAATAGACAATTAACTCAAAAAAAAATATAAAATGACATTAGAAAATATACAACGTGCATACCCTAGTGTCTTTGTACATATAAAAAAATAGAAAAAGTAGAGTTGTGCCCAGGAATTAAATGTAAAATTGAAACGAAAGAAAACCAGAAAATTATACAAAAAGGGCGATTTTATCATATAATTTACAATCGAAGGTAAGGCAATATATATGTGAGTTACTGGCTAGAGAAAATATAAGGAAGTTAACATCTGATTACGGGAACCCAATTAGAGCAAACGAAACTGAAAACGGTTCAGTAAGACTAGTGCAAAATTGTATCATATAAAACGTTTATACAACAAGAATGAAATATGAATTCCCAAACATGTAAAATATTGTAGATGCAATGCAAGAATCAAATTCCGGAACACTTATTGATCTAAAAGAGGCGTTTTTTAATGTAGAAACAAAAGGCTGAAAGCACAAAACAGCATTTGAATTTGGAGGAAACATACATGAATGGTGCGGAATGGTCATGGGACTGATGAACGCAACACATATTTGCTAGAAAATTATAAAAAAAATCCTAGGGGAATATATTGGTAAGGTAGTGGAAGTTTATATTGACGATGTAATAGTCTATAGTAAAACAAAACAAGACCATGATAGAATTTATAGAGAGGTCATACAAAAATTTGCCAAGACATATTTACAGATAGATACACAAAAGTTTCATTGTGGAAAGTCGGAGGTAACATTATTGGGAATAAAAGTTAATAGGGAGAAAAAAAAATACCACTAGATATCAAACGATTAGATGCAATGGAATATCCTTAACCAAAGAATTTTACGAAAAAATGACAAAAGAATTTTAAATGTGTGTGGCTGGCATAGGGAGTTTATAAAAAAATTTATGCAAATAGCAACAAACTTATATGAAGTTTTGAAGAAACCAAACTTCGAGTACAGTAGAAAAGAACAAAGTAGCTTGACATACATCCAAAATGTAATAAGAACAGCAAACAATTAAATATTATGCAAGTATACAAAAAAAAATCACCCGTAAAACAGATGCATGTAAAACTGGACCAGTTGCAGTCCTGCTGCAAGAAAATAAAAAAGGAAACCTATGCTGGTGCAATGAACGTCAAAAAAGCTCAGTTCAACCTGAAAGAAACTCAGTAACGGAATGTGAGATGCTCGCAGTCCAATGGGGGATAGATTAGTTTGCGTATGAGCTAAGAGGAAAACAGTTTTATCTCATTAGCGAGCATGAGCATTGAAGAATGTTAAAAGCACAGGGTTTTTAAGAATAATAGAGTCAACCGAATGAAAGAGAAAATCATTGAACATGACTTTACAATAAAATACGGCTTAGGGAGAAGAACTCATTTTACCAGATGCTCTAAGCAGAATATATGAAGATGCGCAGAAGAATATTTCACCCGAGCATACAGATATAAACAGAAAGGCGCAAAGACTATGGAATCAAAGAAAAAAAAGCATACAATAATAATAGAAAATAAATAATATTAAAGGTTTGATACTGGGGTGATGCGGGAAAACCCACAAGTAGAAAGAGATCACGACTAACTAATGAAGTACATAGCAAGCTACTAATCGAGAAAACTGAAACAGTATATTATGAACTCAATAAAAGCGTATTTTAGATATGAATCACAGCAGATATCACGAAGGTGCTAGTAAATTGTTACACTTGCAATATAAACAACAGAAAAAGACAAACAGGCACACATTTTATCTGGACAAATAGAAGAGGGGAACGTATTGTAATTGATATTTTAAAAATAAATCAAGATGAAGCGTATGTATTATGTATGGTGGATTACTTCACAGATATGTTTAAATGAGAATTGTAAGATTATGAATATCTAGCGAAATAATAAGGAGTTTAGAAGAAATGTTTAAAAAATAGATAATCAGAAATACTTTTGAGTGATAATGCAAAGGAGCTCATTGGCGTAGAATTGAAAGAATACATGGGGAAAAATAAAATACACCATCGCACAACAACTTTAGACAATCATAGATCAAATAGGCGTATAAAGCGCGTTATAGGAACGATACGTAAATATCGGTTTAAAAACGCATCTGGAGTAGTTCATAACTGATCAGAAATATAATGCAGGCAAATCAAAATACTTATCATGTGGAAATAAAACAAACGACACAAGAAGCATGGAATGACTAAACGGCAAGCATCAATTGAAAATTCAGCAAATGAAAGGAATATAAAAAGATTTAAAGAGCTATTAACAGAAACATATACAGACGGAAACAAAAGTTTAAGTAGCCAAACAAGCGAATTTAAATCAAAAAGGGAAATCCGAAAAAGGGCGATTTTAAAAACGGGGAGTAGTACTTAAAGAAAAATAATAAATTTAAAATACTGCATAAAGAATGAAGATGGGAAATTACAAAAAAAGGCATCAAAAGATTGCAAAGAAGTTATAAAGAATAAAACTACCGTCTAGAAAGAAGATACGGTATATATATAATATTTATATCCCTTTATTTTTATAGATCTGACACATGGTAAATAAATTTAATTTTTTAAAAAGGACATAAGGGTACAAAATATAAATTTTTACAAGTTTCAAAGTTTTTATAAACAATTTAACCAAATAACATAGTTCTAATTTGTGTTAAACAGCATTTTTGTTACAAAATATTCATATGTTTACAAATGGATCTATAGCTCTTTTAAAATGAATATATATGTATAGTGCTACATTCTTTTTTAAAAAAATGCAAGCAACTTATCCACGAAAAATTCATATAAAAATTTAAGGGCGTTTTTGGTTTGTTCAAAAACAGGGTTTCGACTAGGGTGTCCAATTAACCGGGTTTTCTCTGTCTTCGGTTTAACCGGTTCCATAATAAAAAAAATCCGAGTAAACCGGTTACCCGGTTAGTAGAATAATGTTACAAAATGGTATGGAGATTTGTGTACTTAGGTCTGAAAAACAAAAAAAAAATAAAAGACAATATTTTTGTATAAAAAAAAAATCTGTTAGAATTTCGTTAGTACGAGATTTTTTTGTTTATGCCTGTGTACAAAAAATCAAGCTAGCCTTCTACGTCTTCATGTTTAAACTATACGAACATATACAAGCATTTAAAAATAGAAATCAAAGTTAAACACTAGTTTTATCTTTGTTTCCTCTCTTAATGATGCCAACTTTAGCGTAATTTTTTTCTGAACTTTTTTTATTAAACACAATGTATAGTAATGCAATTTATCTGTGACTTTTTAAGTAAAAAATTCAGTCAATTAGAAGGTTAATAATATTTTTTTATCACAATAAAAAAAATAATTATCATCTATCTGTATAGATTTTAAATGTATAACTAAAGCAAGCAGATATACCCTTGATCACATAGATGTTTGTACTTTCGTACAAAATAGCGTATTTAACAATTATCTATTTTAAAATATATCATATACATGCGGGGGTTGCTGTATTTCCTGCCTGAAATTGGTAGAAAAACTCTTAATCTATCTAAATATTGCTTTAATAGTAAATTATACTATAATTAAAAAGAAAAAAAAAATAGTAATCATTATTTTCTGCAAAAACTTTTAGTACCCAATAGAAACAATATAGATTAAAAACAAATTTTTACTAGATTATTTTTGTCGGTATACCCGGTGATAACCGGTACCACCGAAAGGTGATAAAAAGTACCGGTACCCGGTTAACCGTCAAACCGGTTAATATGTAAGCGACAACCTAATATTAATTGTTTACGATACATTTGGTTACTTAGGTGCGTTCCAAAATCTAATTGAAAATGCATAGATAAATGCAGCAAGAGAAATATTTTGCTTCAATAAATTTCTAAACATTGTTAAATATAATTTTCTTCTGTAAACTGGATTGTTATGCTGTGTTAACACAAAAAAATGGTCTTATACAAACTTATACAAATGATAAATACTTATGATCATGCATAAACACAAAAAAAGGATCGTTTTTTTTGTATTCAGGTATTATAAACTTTGAAAATATGTGTGTTTTGCATACAGGTTCTATTAAATGCTGTGGCAATTACGGCATATTCTTGTTTCTTATATATGTTGAAGGTAAAAAGTGATTCCCGGTAATGTAAACCGTACCGTTCCATTATGCTGAAACCCATGCCGCCGAATTCTCATTTCCATATTCCCAATATGTCGAATATCCAATATGGCGAATTATTAAGTGCAAGAAAAACCGTAACCTACTGATTTCGGAATTTCTCATTTTCGGAATTCCGAAAATCAGTGATTCCGAAAATCAGGAATTCCGAAAATCAGGACTGCGCTCTTTTTTTCTCGCACTTAAGAACTTACTATATTGGAAATTTAAAATATTGGGAATTCGGCGAAATGGGAATTCGGCGAAATGGGTTTCGGCACCATGGGACTGAACCAATGTAGACTTTACCTAGGCAATGTTCCATTTAAGGCCACAAATAAATTGCTTTACAGTCCGTAAATGGTACATTTTCTAGGTAAAGTTGTCATTACTGGGAATCGCACTTTACCTCTAACATATATAATTTTCAAATTTTTTTGCGCCTCTTACTTTGGGTGTTTAAGTGTTAAGTAAAAATCTAATATAAAGAAATAAAAGCAAAATCTATTACTTATAAACTAGTGATTCAACAAATACCATAATTTGTATAAAAACCAATCAGTTACTGTACAAAATTAAACGTTTTTTATAGTTTTGATTATACGCCAAATAATCGGATAATCGATTATTTGGTATTGGATATTCGGGGTCGCAGCCCCGACCCTTTTGTCCAATGTGGCCCTACAATTCTGTCCGGAGGTCATCGTGGACAGGAAAATGAAGCATTCTGGGGTATTCCAGGACGCATCAAATCATGCTGAAAAGATACGGGATTTTAATTAATGTATTTTGAAGTCCTCCATGATGCTTATATAGTATCAGAAAAGTAAATTGCTTACACATGCAACAACTTGAATTCCAAATTTGATATTGTGATATTGATGATACGGCCTATATCGCATTAAAGCAACGGATTAGTGTTGGTATAGAAATTCAGCGGACCATAATTTCTTCCCCAGAAACTAAAAGTAGTAAAATAATGCATGGCAGTAAGTCTCTGGTCAAACGACAACATGAAAAATGCATGTAAGAGTGTGGTGTGCACACAAGGCGGGTCAAAATAACTATTGGAAGCGTCTTTGCTAATTGGTTGCTGATTTGACACAAAGGGGGTTTTATTTGTGATAATCAATAAAACGATTTGTCAGCCGTCAAAAAGATGACATATCTAAAGCTATATAAAGCAACATAATTTAAATAAACAGTAGAGTTTCAAATATGGTTTTTTCTAAGAAAGTAAAAGATTCCCCGGGCACATCCAAAAATTAGTCCTTGAAAAAGTAATATAAAAAGTACGCAAAAAGTGTACACTACTAACTTGACACGCCAGCGCATACAGCCAAAGGGTATTTGGCTGTTAAAAAGACAGAATCAGAAGGTTTTAACACTCGGAAATACCGTAAAACTTAAAATTTTTTTATCATGCATATTTGCGTAATTCTGAGATAAGTTTTCACTTGGATAAAAATTTATGATGCATTATAATTGCGAGATATATTGACGAAGGGTCTTATAATTGGTTGAAGAGAGTTTGAAAAAAAAATCAAAGCGTTAATGGTTTTTATTATTATCTTATTTTTTTATTTTTGTCCCTTATAATATTTTTATTTTTATCAGTATTTCTTTCATACAACTGCCTTTACTTGGCAATTTCAGTTTCTCGTCACCTTTACTACTTTGATTCTTGATTACATTAGTTTTAAACATAAAATTGTCATTCATAGAATTATAGTAATCTGGCCGTTCCTTACTAGTTTTTTTCAATACCTTAAGTTGAGGGGGAAAAAGGTGGCTGAAGTGTAAAAGTTACTATTTTTCTTTATATATGGGAAGTGGAGAGGGGGCGAAAAATGTTGAGATCTCATCAAAAAATGGTGTTACCAATATTGTTTTGTCGTTTATTTCAGCTTTATATCGACTTGTAGGTTTATTATTATTCACCTTTGTTCGTCCTCTAAAATCTCAAAGGTCTTTAAGGTTTTATCTCGCTCTTCTTTTATAAATTAAAAATGGAAAAAATACGATAGACCTAAAACAACTGGTCAAAAGCACGCACCACAATCTTTTTAGACATTTATTGTACGATTATCTGTATTAAATATCTCTAATGCGGATAAAACGCCACCAAATCCCGATATAATAAAACAAGGTAATCAGAAAAACCTGGGAGAACAAAAAATTGAGCATATCATTATATGAAGATAGATGTAACCTTCTGTTTGTAATATTTGCAATATTGTATTGCAAGATACATCGTTCGATCTGCAGCAAGATCGATTAAATTGTAATATAGATTTTCATTGCCAAAAAATAAACACTAAAGACGATATGAATATATTAAGTGAGGATATACAAGACGCGGAATCACATAAAAATATAAAAATGACGATCCGGAATTACCTGATATTAAAGAGAACGCGTTAACACGATATTGCAGTACACAAGAATACTTTGTTTTCTTAAATCAAAACATTAAATATTGTATAATTTGTACAGAAACTGTTGTTTGTGAGAATAAGGGGGACAATGATCAGCTCTCAGCCACGGACAAAGTATAAAACATATAAAAAATAAAGAATCTACCGAAAAAAAAACCAGCAAAGAAGAATTATCAATGCTTGAAAATACAAGCAATTGTGATTTAATATTATTAGACAGGATGATTATCAATTACATACACCTTAAGAAACTATCGCAGATTAAATTTACTTATTTTCTAGAAATACGAATATAAGAAAAAAAAACAGCAAAACTAATTTTAGAAAGCAAAGTTTACCAGTAATCTATAACACTAAGAATACTAAAATATAAAAAACCTTCGTCAATATTCCCTTAAGCATTATGTTTGATCAGAGACTGGATAGTAGTTCTCGTAGAATTTATAATATTTTGCTAGGAAAACTCGATGAAAATACAAGCTCGAAACCTTTTTTATAAATACAGTTTAAATTGAAATTGAAAACGCTGTCGAAATAACTATATATATAATTCTTATTAGCAAAAATACTTGATAAGTCGATAAATATAAAATATTAGCACGTTTTAATAAGTGATAAAGCAGCTGTTTGCCTTAAAAGAGCAGGAATTATTGAAAAATATAGTGTCAGATTTGCACCATCTAACTTGCGTTCGCACGGACTCCATAATTTGTTTGATTTTAACCAGAAGAGATCATTTCATATCTGTCAAATTGGAAACTTATTTAAATCTATATTTTCTCGCAACAAAAAGAAAAGAAAATTTTATGCTAAGAGTACTAACTATAAATTTATAAAACTGCCTATTGATATTAGATGGGGCATGTGGATTCGATTTATGTGCTATATATACTAATTTTCGATTTTGGAAAGATTTTTTAATTAATAATAGTGATATGCCCAACAAAATAACTATTTTAATGAATAATAATGAGTATCAGAAAACAGTGGAGTCAATATATGAATTAAAAAATTTACCCGAATCTTTTTGAAATTGGAATCAGCTAGTTTAAAAGTCGTTCGCCAGATTCATATTTACAAAGAATTTTTACTTAACAATTCAAGATTCGGAGATAAGACAAGAATATAAAAGAATATTTTCAAGCAATCCTGGATATGATTTTTTTAAAGAATTTGATGTTTTACGCTGTAGAAAAACAGATTGATGTTTAAATTACTGCCCATTATTCTCTGTTTGGGTAGAACGCTCATTTAACAATTATCGATTTGTTTATAAGGATCTTACAAAATCTTTAAAGGTGGATAGTATATAAATATGCATTTATTCTTCTTTTTTAATAATTAAATAAAGATAAATTTACATTTTTACTAAGTCTAGTAGCATTCATTTAGTCCTTTATGAATTTTCGATTTTCTCAACATTTTTAGCCCATCTCAAAAAAAGAAAAAATCCGCCCCCTAAAAGTGAGATTAAAGATTTTGTCAATATATATCTAGCATCAATCTTGTTTTTCTCAGTTAGCAGGCGGTTCCGAATATGGTATGGTCATAATATGGAAAGCGGCTTTTTTATTTTCCCCCATAATGGCCATTATGGTAAAATATAGGAGGCAAAAAAATTTTAGAAATTTTATGTTTATTCTCCGATAAAAACTTAAATATCAACTTTTTTGTTTGAAATAAGATCAGTGATAGCCTTAAAGTAGAAACTTTTTGGCTATTTTCTATATTTAAAAATATTTTTGAAACAATATTGGTTTTTTGTCGCTAAGTATAAATGAACGATTTCTAACAAAATTGTAAGACATTTTTTCTAAAATAGAAGATAAACGTAGGAACCGAAGATAAAGGTTTTTCGACTGTCAAGATAGAAAAAGAGAGAATATTTTATAAAAGTTTTCGGGATCAGGCAAAAATTAACAATATTTGTTAATTATCTTTGGTTTTTTAATATCCTGAACCGAAAATCCAATCTCTCAAAGGGTAAAAAAATATACGTACATTTTTCACAAGTTCATATACAAAGGGGGGGGGGGGGGTAAAAATAAGGATCCATTATGGTAACATAAATACCCATTATGGCTATATAAATATGGCCATATTTGGAAGCGACCATTTTTTCGCACCCGCTGTCAGTTAGTAATTTTTCGTTTACTATTATAATTAGGGATGGGCTTGATAAGTCTTAAGTGATTTCAAGTACGTCATCAAGGCTTATTAAGTTTATATTGGTCGTATTGTCATTCTATTTGAATTATTTCTTACCCCATGAAATCGGATCTTCCAAGAAGAAAATGCTCCCATAATATTAT
>JAQFYM010005080.1:0-13957 GCA_034694785.1 Agrenia bidenticulata
TCCTTATGGAGTGTCCTACTCTAGTTAAAAGGATAGGGAAATCTGCCTGAGTCCTCGTACCCCCCTTCCTATCTACTATCAAGGTATTCAAAATTCAGTTGAGGATTATGTTTCAAGTCTTCGAAGATATGGATTTTATTTTTGCCAAGAATAGCGGCCGATGGGAATTTAGTTCAGACATGAACTAACACATACAAATTTTAAATTCTAACTTGCACAAAAAAGTTGATTCAATTTCTATTATTTAATTTTACAAAAGATTTTTTTTAGTAAACTAAGATTAAGATTCTAGTGCGGGTGGATATGAATTGTTTTTCGAAGAGGTAGGACTTGAATTTCATCGATTGCAATGCTCCGTATCTTGAGATTAATATCCTCTTCGAGCTGAAGCTGTTGGGCCAAGAGACTTCGAAGTCCCATCTTAGATTGAGACACTTGGTTGGCCATTAGAGCTTTTGAACCCTGCAATTCCATAAGCTCGAAGTGAAGTCTTCTCTGAACTCCGTCCCTACACAAAAGCGATTCAATAAGAACCTTTGCACGCAATTCAATCAACTTGACAAATACAAATGTATAATCTAAATTACAATACCTGACAAGTTCAAGATTCGGCCTTTGATTTCGAACACTCAACCTCGTCTCTGTTAAAGCAATGCAGGACTCCTTCTCTGTCACAGATTTGCTCATTCTGTCGATAATACCTTCCATCTCTCGAATTCTGATGGAAATCTGAAAGAAATTTTAACAACTTCGGAATTTCTATAATAATACGAATATGTTAAACTAAAGACTACCTGATTATGCTGAACCTCCAATTTGGACTTGGCCTCACGAGTATGGACAAGTTTCTTCTCAATTGCAGCATTCGTTTGACATATTTGCTTCTGAATTGCTTCACAAAACTGTCGAAGAAAGCTCTGGAGCTGCAGCTGAACATTTGCAGACATTTTCAAATGATTGTCAGCCAAAGTTTTGAACTTCTTGGCCATTTCCTCCCACTCTGCTTCCCCCTCAACATGACTTCAAATGTCAAAAGTCAAATCATGTTTAGTATTGGGATCACAAGATTACAAATTATATTTACCAATAGTCTCCAATGTTAATGATCTCTTGTCTTTGCACTAAGGATGAATGTTGGTTAAACGATATTGCCCGACGGTCGATTTCAAAAGCCGCTTTCTTGTCCTCCAATTCTTTAAACAATTGAATCCAGAATTTTCTCAACCTCCTTATTGTTTCTTCACAAGTTTTTGTCCATTGAGTAGCCATCCCTTCAAAATTCCTGACTAGCTCTATTTCTACAAATATTTCTCTTTGGGGCTCATCATCGACCAATTCAATGCCCAAGCGTTCGTCCCTGCAAATTATTTTTTGAACGAAAATTCTAGTGTCTATAGTTTTTTCTTTAATGAAAATAGTGTGTAGGGAAATAAATACCGATGGCGAAGGATGAGGATATCGACTTGTAAAATTTTTGGAAGAGAGTCAAGTGCCTCTTTGACCCTCTGGAGGAAGCAGTTTAATTCCTCCATAGATTCATTGATCGCATCAGATTTTGGAGTTAATTCTTTAATCCAGAGTTGGATTTCATTCACTCGCTGGTTAAGTTGCCAGTTGACCTCATGTTGACCTCGTAGTCGAATCTCCTCTGTTTCGTCAGCCAGCCGTACAGAATTTGCCATGAGACACTCAGCCCATTCTTGCCCGGCTTCTGCCGATTTGTGAGTCATCGCCGAAGATTGTTTCCACTCATTTTCACTGAATCGCCTCCCGTAGGGTTTGATTAACCTTTGATCGTCGCCAGTTTCAGACATTTTGTTTTAATATCCTGCGAAAAAAACTATTAATAGCAAGCCAGTTTCAGTTTTAGAATTTGGAAAGCTTTTGTGTGTTTGGTCGATCAAGAATGTGTGATATCGAACAATCAATCGGTTTTTTTATCTTCTGACCCGAATCACCCGATATTTTATCCATATTTTGTACTACTAGTACTGCATGGAATGTTTTATGGGTAGCTCTTATATTTCTTGTAATCATAACATTATCAAACAGTTATCAAGATATTCACAATTCAGTTTAGAATTATGCTTATACTCTTAAAACTTGATTTTTTTTTAGAAATATTAAAAAAAAAATTCAAACTGTCTGCAGTCAAAGTAGTCTGTGGCCTGTGGGATGAAGAAAAAGACGAAGACGGTTTAGCTACTGAACATACTTCAAATAATGATTTAATTAATTAAACTGACAATGGGTTAAGGTAATAATGTAGGTGTCTGAAGTCCAATCGATGTAAAATACATAAATTGCAAATTAGAATAAATAGTTCTAAAGAGGGGTTCAGGAGGCTTGTATAAGGTCAAATATCTTCTTCTGAGTAAAAGTGGAGCATTTGGGTCAGTTGAATATAATATCCATAATAAAATTAGAAGGATTGACAGCTTTAACAACCCTTAGATTGTTTGTATACCACTAGTCACATTATAATTATCAACTAATTTACCACTAAATTCGACTACTAATTTTCTTTAGCGCTATTGGATCTGTAAATGAGGTCTGCTGAATAAACGATACAATACAATACAATTAAGAACCCACCCGCCGCCGAGACGATTTCGTATGCCAAGGGTTGCAGGAGGTTGGATCTGTATGAGTCTATGAGTACTGTAAATAGTACGAAGCGTGACAATTGAAACCCTTAAAATATTTCTATTCGTAGGCCCAAAACTATCATTGAAATGTTTGTAAATTTCCAGGCATATCGATTATCTTGCTTCGCATTTAAATTGATTACTATTACTTATAGTACTTCATAATTTATACTATGACTACTTTTATCAGGTCACAGCTAAACAGTCTTTTCGAAAGTAATAAAGAGGAAATAGCCCTTAAATTAGGATTAGGACCCTTTGGTCATTTTGATAAGTGATTGAGATCCTGAGATGTGAAGTATAAATTACCATAAACCAATGACCATCATGGATCATGTTGACATTATATGTGTAGATCCCTATAGGGGCTTTGGAGTTGAAAATTTTTTTTGATTTTCATAGATAGAACTCAGCTTAATTTCAAATATTTCGGATTCAAATTGCAGAAGCACGCAATTGGCCCAAAAGTGGTCGGGCCACTATAGTGGCAAGTCTGTAAGAAGATACTTGCGGGAGTATAGGTATAACATAATGGTGAATGGTGACTTGATGGTCAACTATTTTTTGTGAGCTAAAAAGCTGTCGGAAGCTGTTGTATTAGTCTGTAGTTCATTGGTTTCACCCAACTTGTAGTTCGTTTGTAGTTCCAAAATAATCCAAATTCCAGTCAAAATTCAACTTAAACAATTAAATCAAAAACCAAAACGTCTGCATAATTCTTAAAAGCCCTGCCAATGTCAATCAACTCTGCGGTTGTTACCGGATCCAATAAAGGTTTCATATCTTTTTAAATTCTGTATTGTATTAACTGTTATATACTGTTTTATATTTAATTTTTGTAAATAAAGACCTTCAAGTTTAGTTTGATTGTGGTTTACAGGACTTTGCAGTTCGTGGACTGGACCAAGAGTTTCAGGAAGATGTGATCATCTCTGCCAGAGATGAAGGACGGGTTCAAGATACGATTCAACTTATAAAGAAAGTACGCATATGGTCATATGTTCAAAGCTCAGCTGAGCATGACCTCAGACTCAGTATTAAAGATACACTGGTGGATTCGATGTGTTTGTGAACAATGCTATCGCATACAAGGTTAGTTAAATTCAGAAAAAATCAAACCAGAAATAGGACCAATTCACAACTTAGTACATTTGGATTTTGAAATGTATTGTGCAGGTGGCTGCCACTGAGTCCTTCGCTGAACAGGCCTTGCCACCGCTCGGGTCAACTTTACTGCCTTTCGAGCTTTCCTGGCACATTAAATAACTCCAATGAGTTGTTACACCTTCTTTGACCTAATGCTCGTGTTGTCCATATCTCTAGCTCTGCAGGTCAGTTGATTATCTATAGTAAACAATAAGTTAGTACGAAATGAAATGATGCGAATGAAATGGGATGATAATTCAACTTGATCTTTATCTAATAATTTGTAATTCAACAGCCTCGCAAAGGACGGTTAGCACCGAGAGAACGTATTTAGCCCTATTTAGCTTACACTGTGTCGAACGTCGCAGTGTCAGTTTTGACCAGAATTCAACAACAAGAATTGGAAGGAATTCGTTCAGCTGATGAAATTTTGGTGAAATCCGCCCCCCGGCTATGTTGTCCCAGACATGACGAGTGGAGGTGGAGAATTGACCACTGAGCAAGGAGCCGCAGCCCCAATATGGCTTGCCTTTCTTCCCTCGAAAACGATGACCCCAAAAGGTGTGGCATAATAAAGCTATTGTGGATTGGGTCAACGGACCACCCCCAGCCGTGTTTTAGTAATACTATGTAAGGTTGTTGACTAAAAAGTTTAACTGGTTTAACCAGGCCTTAAGTTAACTAAGTTTTCAATGCTTACATTCATGATAGTGCCTAGGGGTAGATTCAAAGTTTGCTTAGGAAGAAAGTGTAATTTAAAATTAAAGGCCTGCATGTTTTAGAGTTTCATCAAATGCTTCTAATCTTTAGAGACAAATTGTCATATTCTTAATGCCTAAGCTCTAGGGTTATACTCATACCATACATGCACACTCACCGAATTTCAAGCCGATTAGCTTTTCACTTCCTTAAGAATCGACCACAATGCTGTCGAAAATTGATGGTCACCAACCAAAATTTACAAGCACAAGTGCCTTTAGAACAAAAACCTCGTACCTTTCCAACGGGAGTGAGTAAATATATAACGATGAAAATGGAATTGTGTCAGAATTAGTTTAAAATAAGCAAAATATTTTGCTAATTAGGTTTTAATTAATTACCGTATAGCGTTAATATTTAACAGGAAAATAATGGGTAATATAAATAAGATATTTAAGATATTTAATTGAAGGCGATACCTCAAAATCTTTATACTTTGACAGCATCAACTTCAAATCTGAGTCAGAACCCCAACGAGTAATTTTTAAATTTTGTATAATTTTTTTGACCGTGTTGGGTACCTATAAAAAAAGTGAGCTTTCGCCTCCAATTAATCAAAAGTGGAACTATTTTTGTGATAATCAGCCCATCGGAACGGACGGGTCAACTGTATTCTGTTAACATTGGTTAACATAGGGATTTATAAACTCTTCAACCCCCCCTTAAAGGTAGAAAATGCTGACAAATTCTATAAAATTGACCGAATTGCTATGGGAACATGTTATGCATACCAACCCCATCACCAAATGAAATTATTTGCAAATCAATAACAAAGAGTTTTAATTCAATAATTTTAACAATTTGTCTGGGGCGCTTTAAAAACATTATTCAGGGAGTGTATAAAGGCGCTTTATAATTCATGAGGAATGTCGCTTATATATAATATTTTAAAGGAAAACATTGCGTTTTCGCGTAAGTATTAAGTACTTATTGATCAAAATATCTAGTTTTGAGTTTTGGTCGAAACCTAAGCATATAGAGCAGTTTTTCGAACAACCATTCGTTGTCGACAAGCTATTTTTGTGTGCACGTCCCTTACTAAACCGTGAACGTCAACTACTTAATTAAAAAAATATTATTTGAAAAGTACCTTGGCACCTTCAAAATTGTTTCATGTGACCACAGTTGTTGAAAAATAGCACAATACAATTGGAGGAAGAATTAGTTGACAACCTACAGCTGTCGATATACGTTCGACTGAAGCATCTAAAGCTCAATGTTTAAACAAATCGATGACATCAAAGCATTTGTCGATGTAAATACAAATTAAATTGGATGACCCTTCCTACAGGGTGAAAAATAAGCGCTAGGCATTCGACTCTATAATTCTTTTCGGGCTGACTCAAGACTCTCTAGAAGCATAGTTTATGACATGTTTCGATTACCGATTCAGAAGCATCAGAAAATAGCGTTATGGGTAATACTTTATTAAATTGAGCTAAAACAGGAGCCGATATCAATTTAGGTTTTAGTAAGTTCAAGGAAGATTTATGATGAGCTGTTCAGTCAGAATCATAAAGTTTAGGTAAATTCACTGCTGAAATAGCTGCATAGTTAGGAATAAACCTACGATAATAACCTGTTAATCCTAGAAATGACTGAACCTCTTTGATATTGGAAAGAGAAGGAATTTTAGAAACAGCGAAAACCTGAGAAGGACCACCACCCCAGTACATGTTAAAACATTCAAACTTCTTGATATCCAAACGAGAATTTGCTCGGTTTGAATTTAATATTAGAAAAAAATAATTTAGTAAATATAGATTTGAAACTGTCTAGATGAGACTCAAAATTATTTCCATGAACTAAAATATATATAGCACCATGAAGTGAATCAAAAATATCTGCCAAACGTGGCAGTGGGAAATGTTCGGTCTTAATAACCTCATTGAGGGTTCTATAATCTATTGATAATCTTACTGCACCAAGCCTTTTCTTCGGAACTATGAGCATAGGAACCAAATAATCCCAATTGGATTCTGGAATAATATCCTGATCCAAAAATTGTTGGATTTTATTTAAAATCATTCGTCGTTCTGTGTGGGATTTTCTATAAGCAGGGTTGTATTCAGTGTTGATGTCTATCTTGTCTTAAATGAGTTTTGGAACTAGCAAAAACTTTTAAGAAGTAAGAAAGCAAAGCGTTAAGTTGACTACTTTGGACAAAAGCAAAATTTTACGTTTACGTCAAAATTATACTTAGAGAGTAATGCGATTACTAGTTTTAATATTAAATTTATAATTAGTTTGCATAACATCAACACAAGCAGAAATAGTGCCTAAATTAGATTTATCAAACAAATTAATTGAAAATTGATTGGGATTTAAAACTGGAATAAAACAATTACCAGGGGCAAAATAATGTATAGATACATTTGTGTACTGGAAACGTACCAAAACGACCTGGATTTGTGTGTAGATTTTATCAGTTATCAATGTATCTATGGTATTAAGTTCCTCTGAATTCAACAAAATATTGCCTGAGGCAAGAAAAGTGAGCTTATTAATTAGCAAGGAGTATTATTAATCCAAGTTTTTATCATCTAAGTTATGACACAAGCCAGGGATAACGAGATTGGGTTGGAGAGTGGGTCGAGTCTCGTCTCGTCTTGACTCACTCGTGAGAGTTTTCCATATACTGGTTGTATGAAGAATCTCGTTGAGGTTGACGCCCGTTCGAGTTATTCTCGAACGAGTTCATCGATAATGTGGGCCATCCTTCTTGAATTCCTACATCATGAGGTGGCTGATTGTAAGTTTTTGGTAAATGCTGTCCGTGGGGCATGTTAAAATTCACATTATAATGACTAAAAGAATTACTTGCGGTTGCGTCTGTATGTGTTAGTGTATATGTAACTCTAATTTTGGAGAAGGAAGATATTAGTCTAGACATAAATAGGTCTACGATACTAATACCAAGGGTGAGGAGTCCAGCCCAGACCAAAAAGGTCTACAATACAGTAATATGATGAAGATCGGGGAAACCGAAATTCGAAATATTAATATCGTAGGAATAAAATGGGGGTGAGGAATCGTTTTAGAGATTGGGAGGAATGCATTTATTTAAGTTGGAAGGGCGAAAGGCAAAAACTAAATCCTTAATCAGAAGTTATATTGGGATCAAAGATCGGCGGGATCGCTTATTGGTTTGGGTAAACTCTTAGGGTCGAGTTAATGGCTGGGAAGCTGATGGTAGTTCAAATAGGTCAGTTGGGGCCAAAGATCCAATAAATTGCGGGCGGTCCTCCCGGGGTGAGTCACTCATGGGTCATCAAGGGGCTGGAATGGACACTTGATAAGGGTGTCCAGTATTGATGGAGAAATAAATCTCTATCACACCAGGTTTGATGCACAAGCGTAGCACTGGAGGCGGACAGCAAATAAAAATTAAACGGATGGCAATTGCCTCTTTACCTTGTATTTGTAGAAACAAATACAACTGTCACCGAACTCAAGAGGTTTGCTCCCGCAAACCAAACAAAAAACATATCTACGGGTAGTAATCAAAAGGCAAAAACATAACTAACTTCTTATAAAAATCAGAAGTTGGATCGGGATCAAAGATCCCAACCCCAGTCCACTCTTCACACAAATATAATTGGCCAGGCTTGAATGAATAAGAAGGGTGAGTATGAGTGGAAATCCTGTCCACATCTCTCACCCAGAACCAAGTGCTTATCACTTGGTTAGCCATATGGGCAACCAACAAGTGCATAAAGATGCACTGAGAACATGTTCAGAAGGAACATGTTTCTATACTAGAATATATAGGTAAGGTTACGTGACTTTGTGTGTTATGCGAATAACCCGAAGCATTTATAAATGTATAAAACAGTTTATTATTCTGGATTAGACTTGTAACTGACTTGTAACTTGTAACTGAAAAAAATAAACGTTTTCCTATATTAACAAGTCGAAGGTGTTTGATGAGGAAACAACCTTCATGATGGTGAGGTATAAATATACATAGTATGTAAGAATAAACAACAGGGAAATCATAAATTAATTATTTCACGGAAATAGCCTTGTCATTGGCATTGACTATTTTACTTATTATGAGGACATGCCATCAGTATAAATTATTTGAATACTTTTCTCTATTTGAATTATAATTGCCTCTGAAGGGATAATTATTTGCTCTGTAAGTATTACTTCCGCCTCGTTGATTATTATTTTGGTAGCCTGGATTACCAAAATCACGACTATTGTTTCCTTGACGCTGGGTTTATCCCTGGGTTTACGGTCGGAAGAGCTGCCTTTATTATTTTCTTTTCCATGTATACCTTAATTTTCCAAAGAATTAATTAATACTTCATCAATCATGTTTATGTTTTTACTCAGTTCCAAAAACAGAGGTGGTTTTCCTACCAATCATGGAGTCAAATTTCTCATTCTCTAAGAGCTGTGAGGAAACTTGGTCAGGAGTAGTGCAATTTTTACGATGGATTTCCCTAGCAATGACAATTTCTTTTTCGGACATGGAAACATTAACGTTATTACACAGATGTAAGATTGCATATTAATATGTCTTAATGGTATTATAAAAAGTCCTAGCTTTTGACAATCGAGTATACTCTTCAGTAGTTATTTTTTATTGGAAATACTTCAAGAATTTATAAGGTCACCCTAAGGCTCAAGGGACAAAATGCCAATGTCACGTCTAACCTTTGACTCGAGGAGTCCTTATAGTTTAATTAATCCCTATTACAAGGTGGGATTACCAACCTGAGTGTATTTATGACTACAGTTTATGATGTTATTCTAGAAGATGGTAAATCTCTACTCTCTATATTATATTCAGAGCAACAAGACTATAAAATATGACATAACCTCTGACCTCGGAGGGACCTGGGTGATATAATTTAATATGACAAATGGGAATTAATTTCCCGAACCCCGATGTCGCTCTAGAACTCGAACTCTG
The DNA here is from genome assembly GCA_034694785.1 of Agrenia bidenticulata. Taxonomy (NCBI): domain Eukaryota; kingdom Metazoa; phylum Arthropoda; class Collembola; order Entomobryomorpha; family Isotomidae; genus Agrenia; species Agrenia bidenticulata. The sequence goes on from JAQFYM010005080.1 coordinate 9,478, forward strand.
ATTTAGTTCTGAAGGAACTTTGATAGTATCCCTATGAAGTTTACTAAGAAATGTATGCTCGAAGCCTAACGAGATGAACAACACGACAAAACCAGGTTCCGCGATGCACGGAACAAGATTAAGTCGGAAGAAAATCCCATACTACTTAAGGAAAGTTAAGTTATAATAAAGACGAAGATATTTACCTCGGAATCAACCTCACTTAGTAGCGGGCGTAACCTCGAGGATGAATTGCAGGAGACGAGAACTCTCGGCAAGCTTCCTTCCACGGAATGTGATTGCAGCTAAGGATTTGATAATAAAAGTAGTTTTGAAATTAACGATAGGATTATCAAATACAATATTTATACAACAATTAAATATATTAATGAGTAATTTCTCAATTTATTGAGAAATACGATACCGACAGTGACGTCTTGGAGAAAAATCTCAGATTTCCTCAGTCGACAGTAACAGTGAATTACACTTAACAAATTGCGAAGAAAACTATGTACGAACTACAGTGGTTAATAAAGTACTGGATTAAATACTAAATGCTGGGGTGAAATCTACAAAATTATTAGAAAATATAATGGCTTTTGGAGACTCAAAATTTTTTAGAAGATTACAAATCAGGTTTACGGGTTTCAACATGCTAACCCCACGAACAAATTTCCTCCGCTTTTATGTCAAGGCTCTACCCTTACAGTTAACATGAGGAAGACAAATGTAAATTTCTAAAGATTAAGCTTAGAATCTCATTTAACTGTAAGGTCATCTCAAAAAGTTTTAGTATTACTTAAGATGGGAGACCATCCAATTAGAATCGGACTGTGATATTCCAATTCTTAATCCCTCAGGTTAAATAAGGTTCAGGCCCAAAAAGATATAAACAATAGACAAAACAAAAGGAAATCCCCAAAGACTTAATTACCATAGGGAAGAGTCGGACTCGACTCGCCCAAATTTGGGTGCACATCCTCTGTCTCTCATTTACATATTTTAGTGTACAAGACAGATGGTTCGTTATAAATTGAGTACAAACAGTATTATACTCAGGTCCATCCCAGACGTAGGAGTATTTTTACGAAAAAATATCTTATACATGTCAAGGCAGGACCTGACAAAATGAAAATTAGTTGTCCAAATTTGTCCTTGTCTGACCAAAGCCAAAGCTTAAAGCTGCTGGCAAATATATTATACTTAGTTATGAAGTCCTTCAAATTGGTACGTACTACCATCATATATTTGATTTGAACCTAAGGGAGTGTAAAAATGTGTTAGCGTGTATACCTGTTAACCTGTGTATAGGGTTTTGAATGTTAAGTAAGGAGTAATAAGCCCATACATTAATAGGTCTACGATACTGGAAAGGTAACTCGGAGGTTTGTTAGATGCGAATAATCCGAGGAATCATATTTGCTAATAAAACAAAGTATTTATTCTGGATTAGCAAAGAAAGTGTACAAAAGGTAAATTGTAACTGAAGAATTACATATATGGGATTCGTTTTTATATAAAAAATTACGGAAAAATAAAAAACAAATTATTTTCTTGTTAGCGTATGTAACGGTGTGATGTATGAGGGAGAGGAGATATTAGCTCAGACCTAATAGGTCTACAATCCTAATATAGGGTAAGGAGTCTAGCCCAGACCTAATAGGTCTACAATACTAGAAAGGGTATGGGAGAGGTGATGAGATGCGAATAACCCGAAGATATTTAAAAATGATTAAATTCAGTTTTTATTTATCTGGGTTAGGCAAGAGTAGAAATATGTTGAAGATCGGGGAAACCGAAATTCGAATTATTAAAAATTAGAAATAAGTTGGGGGTGAGGAATCGTTGTATTAAGGGAAGAGAGATAGAGTAATAGTATTCGTTATCTATGAATACTTTTATGCAGCTTTATCAGTAGGTGTGTGTGTTGTGGGCTTGTTTCAAGTATTTGTTGGAGGGATGCGAGAGAAGAGAGGAGAGAGAGCAAGAGTTAACTATCAACTAACTCGTTTATTCATTTTCATACAAAGTGTGGAGTCCAGTGGACTCCACCAAGAAACACTCTCTCCCCTCTGGCAAAGTAGAGTATAATATGCTACTTTGTCCCATGGAAGCGTCCCATCGATAAGCGATGGAGCAGTGTCGAACGCTTCCATGGAACAAAGTATGTCAAAGGTCAATCTTAATCCCATCGAAGCGTTCTATCGATTGTCGACGGAGCAGCGTCGAACGCTTCCATGGGATAAATTTATTGAGTAGGTCAGAGGTCAAGGGTCAATCTTTTATTGAAAAAAAAGGCCACCGGCCATGAAAATAAACAAAACGTCTCGGTCCACTTTCTCGATCCTGAAATAAAAAAATATAAATAGATGAATGTGCATGATAAAAAATATGAAAAAAAAAAAACTAACCTACCTTCACCACTCATAGTCCATCAGGCGGACGTTGGGGATGGAAACCCGGTTGGTTCGTCGAGGAGTTTGCTCCTCGCGAAGAACGGCACGGTGGATTCCCTCCTCAGCGTCCTGGAAGACTTCTTCCTCTGGGGGGACGTCCACCACTACCTCGAGCGCTTGAAGTGGGGCTCTCACTACTTGATGCTTTAGGGCTCGCCCTCGGGCTGGACGTTGACCCTGTTGCCGGGTGACCTCTCTGGCTGGGGGCGGGTTCCCCTTCACCGACACAGGTCGGTTAGGGAAGGCCCCGTGTTCGGGGAACAACGCGGGCCTCCTCACCCGGGATTGATCCTCTATGTGCTCCATCTCAATGGGGCGCCCTCCTGGGATTTCCCCTATGTGAGGGCTTTCGGCTCTGGCCCTTGTCCTGGTCCCGCAGAGTCGGGTCCTCAGCTCAAAAAAGAGCTGGCCGGCCGCCACCGAGAGCTCTCTCCGAAACTTCCAAATGAGGAAGTCGAGGGCAACAAATGCCACCACCGCTACCCCAATCCCTAAAACAAACAAAAAAATCAATGATGTTGGGGGAGGGGGATGGGGAAATGAAACTAATGTAATTGTTTAAATCATTATCCGGATTGTTTATTTACTTTAAATCTAATTATTATGTAATGTTTATAGACATCCGGACGAACTCAAATATGAAGCGGCTTGAACACCTGTAAAGGCTTCTGTGCTGGCTCACTAACGTCATGACAAGAGGTTATTTGAGCGGCACGAAGTCCAACTGATTTAATGATTGACTAAATTTCAAGAGAGACCGATGAAAGTTAGGAACCACCTCACTAGGAATATAAATACAAATTCGGCAACCGCCTTTTGAATAAAAACTAAGTGAGCCAGGTTAGGACCGACAGTTACTGAGCCAATAGTGGAATTGACAACAATTAATTTACTTATTACTATTATTATTATTATGTGATTATAATTAACTAATTAGGTGTATTGTAATTGTGACCAGCGTAATCATGCAATGTTATGATAAATTGTCGAATAACCATACCCATTAACATTTTGTTTTTTGTTAAGGATTTTATTTTGCATATAATTTAGATCAGTGTTTGTAAATAGTAACGAAAATAAGAGATGTACGATTTTGATGCCATATTATGTTTAAGTTTTAATCAAAGTTGTGGGTTTCATTAGAGTTCTTCCCATCTGACAGTCCCTCCAGGTGGATTAAGATAGCTATAAACGAACAAATAACACAGTATAAATTTTGTTAACTATGCAAGTAATTGCATTAAAAAATGTACCTACCTGTCCGAGCGTGCCAACGTTGATTGAATATCGCTAATCATGGATAAGATTTCTCTCCCATGAGCGAAAATGTCGTTTATTTGGCCAATCATCGTGTCCACCCGGCTGTCCATTACGTTTGAGACACTGTTCTCGAGTCGGCTTACGCTGTTTATCACAATGTTTAGTGATGTGTTGATGCCAAGCTCCATTCTGGCCCTGGACTCGGCCTCTTCGCTTCGAAAGGTATCAAATCCCTCGCTGACTTCTGTAATCCTCTGCTCACTGGCAGCAAGGAGGACTTCCATCCGATCCCCTCTTTCCTTTTCTTGTCCCAGTTTCTCTTCCATCTCTGCAACTTGTAGTTGCATGGTCCTCACTTTGTCTGTGTTCCGAAACAACGCTTTTACTACCATAGCATGTCTAGCAGACGTAGGTATGGGGATATCATACAAGCCATCACTGTCTTCGGATTCACTATCCGTATTGTTGGAATCTTCTGAACTGCTCACCATGTACTCTGGATCATCAGAGTAAGCGTCGTCGCTGGACAATATCTCTCCTTCTTCAGTGGAAGAGATCTGAGCATCCATGGAGTCGTCCGACTCCGATGTAAGGTCGATGAGTTCGACGTCTTCAAGAATGGCTGGCTCTGGCTCCATCGGGATTCTAGTGGGTGCTGAATCGGATGGGGTGTACGAAAAAATTCTTTTTTCGCCTTTTCCTCTTTTTGCTGTTTTATGAACTGGTGGCATACTTCCACTAGTAGAGATGAAGAAGTGATAATAAAATAGCCAATAATCAGAGCT
>JAQFYM010005081.1:0-13957 GCA_034694785.1 Agrenia bidenticulata
TTGAGCCCCCCCCCCCCCCCCCCCCCTGCCCTTCTCCCCACATTGGTACGCATTTGTTTGGACATGTATAAAATTAATGTTTCAGAAAGTATATAATATGAAAAATCGTAACGCCATGTATCAGTTTATTACAAAAGCCTTATAATCATAAAAATTTAAATGGCGGATATTACCAAAGAATAGTTTTAATGGTAGCGTCAAACAAAACATAGACAGTCAAGGCGTCATTTTACACATTTATTTACAAACATGACGATGAAGATATATAATGAATGCCACATGAACGCAAAAAATACAACAAAATTTGTATATGGCATGCAAAAAGATAATTAGGCAGCCCACAACTCATATGTATACTAAAAGTTTAGCGTCGTATACATATAATTTACAGATGTTTCTATTGGAGACAGTGGATGAATTTATGTAAAAAAAGAGTTTAGCAAAAATGACTCACCTCATACAACAGGGTGTTATAGTTTTGCAAAAACATTTTTTGTAGATGGCAGTAGAAGTAAGTCATGTGTAGTTGAGAGAGGTTTTCAGTCAATCGGTGCAACGATACTGACAGGGCAAACTTTGGATAGGATGAATACATACAGACGAAAAAAATGGACGTAGAATGGCCACAGCCAGGCGGAATAAGCTTTTAAAACCAAAATAGTTCATGTGTCAACTTTTTACATACGTGCTGAAAATAACGCGTCTTATCATTTGCAAGGTATGGTGTTTGTCCTAGATTTGCAGTCTAAGAAATGCGTGCTAAAAACAGAAAAACGAAGCTAGAAAAAACACAAAGAAATGCACGTGTGAAAAAAATATACATTGGTGGTATTGAAGACGTGGCAAAGTAATGATGGCGATAATCGGAAGTGCAACTTTTGCGAAAAAAAGGCCATTTAAAAGGAGGTGCTACAAGAATCAATACATTGTGTACAAGGTTAAAACAGACTTATAATCGTAAACTAACAGGATACACAAGGAAAGATTGCAACGAGAGACAGATCTTTGCCACTGTGAAAATTTTAAAACTAAATGATTCACACGAGTATTTAGCTTTGAAAAAATTAGCCTACCAGTCACAAACACCGCAAAAGCATCAAATGTTATTTTTTTCTCATAGGACTCTATCATAAATCCCACAAAAAATCAACACTACCTTGCAATGTTTTGTATTATTTGTTATGTTACTAGGGTCATATCAAAGATATATGCGATTGTAAATGTCAAGGACAGAAGCTGTATATGCAGATATGTTTTTTAAAAGTAACAGAATAGTAAAAGTATAAGATTCTTCTTGTGATAAGTGAAATGTTATCAACAAAGGCCAATAAAATTAAACTCCTATAAAGATATCAAATATAAACCGTCAAACTCGTATAGAAATTTAACCGGGAAAATTTTGGGCATACAACCACTAAAAAGATGTATACGAGTTGTTGTAGATTTCAAGAATCGAGGCACTGTAGAGAAAAACGCTTCTAAGTGACTAATTAATGTGGTCTTAAGCAAAGTTGGCAGTGTACCGTACCAGAGAGCAACCGTACCGAAATATTGCTTTGCGTACCGTACCGTTACCATACCAAGTGTTTTTTTATAATTTGTACCGTAACAGGTACCGTACCAGGTACGGTACAATACTGTTACTGTTATGATTTTTTTTGTAATAAATACAGACAATCCTGTGCATACGACGTAATTTTTAAATACAAAAACAATTTTTTATTTTTTAAGTATTCGGCTTTTTCTAGTAAATTAATATTAATGCTACTATATATAAGCAACAAAAACTTTTTTTAAGGCGCAAAGTAACAAATATTGTTGTTTTTTATTTTTTAGTAATTTTTTTGTTCTTATGATCAGGCCCGTAGGAAGGAATGCCCCCCGTACCTAGGGGGCCCCACTTCTCGCCTTTTTTTGTGATGGTTTAATTATAAATCATTTTAGAAATATATATTTGTTTTGTTCGTTTCATTTATTCTTCTGTGTTAACCAAAATAGGTTTACCTGTTTTTATTAGTCTTTTTTGTATAAAGCCTCTCTTTTTTTATCAAAAAATAGGTTCGCTGGCCCCTCTTTTTTCGAGTTTTGGTTTCTGGCTACATGCCTGCTTATGATCTATTTTTTTGTTTAGTAAAATATTCCATGTTTAGAAACTTTTTCACGAGGTGCACTTATACAAAACAAAAGGTACCTTTTAAATTTTGTTACGTGCCGAACGTTTTTGCCTTAGACAAAAATTGAAAAACACGCTTTTGGCTAGTATTATCTGCATCAGGCAGATTTAAGTACATAAAAGGCTTATTAAAATATTGTTAAAGTATTTAAGCCAAACAAAAGAAAAGGTTTTTGCTACGCAAAATACGTCTTATTTTACTGTAAACCAAAAAAAAAAACATTATAATGTATATTTTACATATAAAAAATATTTATTAATTACATTTATAGCAAGCACTTGAGTTCAACTTATTTTTGTGCAATTCATGTGCCAAATTGTTGTCTTTTAGCCTGCTTGCCGATTTTGTAAACAGATTTGATTACATATAGTATAGTAATATATATTTTTCACTAAGTAATAATAAAAACTTTTTGCGAATACTTATTTACTCTGTACAAAATACTATTTAAGTATAAAATATACATGTTAGTGTTTATAAAGACATTTTTTTTACATTTTTACAACACAAACCCTCTTTTATGTGTGATAAAAAATACGGATACGTTTAAGTTTTAAAAGTATTGAATGTAAGAAATTATAAAACAAAAAAAAATACAGTTTATTATTATGTCAATTTATTTAAAAAAACTGGGTCCTGGTTACCTACTGTAAACGCGTACCAAAATGCTATTTAATATTTTTTCGGTCCGTACCAATACCGGTACAAGCTGGTAAGGTACTGGTACGGTAACCTGTACCAGCTGCACCGCGATAGACACTGCCAACTCTGTCTCTAAATCGACAACATTATAGCAAATTGCGGTCCTGTGTATATTTCCGTGGGTAAATATGTAGTATAGTACAAATACGGCTTAATATTCTATGATTTTTATTTCATCATGCCAGTGTACGCAAGAAAGCATGTTCGTCGGAAATATATATACAAAATGGCTTTTTGGGTAAGTTAAAAAACGCTCTTACGTAAGAAGACAGCTTTCCTGGCATACAATATAGTCAAGCGTTACAAGAAGATAGCATCAGAGTATCAAGATGTCACGGAGATTTTAGAAGGAACATGTGTGCATATTGAAAGAGTTTTTTAACACGTAATGTAAATAATATATGTAAAATGTCGTAGTTATTGGCACGACGAATGAAGAACATGACTTTAATTTGGACATATTATTAGCAAGACTAAGAATATATACGATAACGCTATATATATACAAGCTTTTACAGTTTCCAATTTGATAAACTTTCTAAGGGACTTAATTAGAGTTGAACAAGATTCGTCATACAGTAAAAAGCTAGCATGGAATTGTAAGTTAGGTGTACCTAAACACGAGGAAAAAACAGCAGCGTCTTTTGGCTTGCATTCAATGTCAGACTAGTCGTAAAAGGTGCAATAGAGCCTTTGAAACTATTTCAAAGTCATGTGAAAAAAAAAGTATTATTGGAATACTGATTCGACATATGGGTTTAGACTGATACGGTAAAAATTGAGTCATGATCTGTTGTTACAAACCAGATTTAGAACGGTGATTTGCATGTGAAAAATTTCGCTTGCGGCAATGAAATTATACTGTCTTAAATCAATGTGGAAAGGTTGTGCTTTTATTAGTAGAAGCCTGCATAAACAAACTAAAGTACTCAATTGCATGAAGTAAACAGGTCTGCTTTTGAAATTTAGTGTAACTGGGGTATTTACTATCGGAACTACATGCAAACTGATGTCCGATTACCATGCGCTATTGCAGTTTCGTTTCAGGCAGAATTTGATCTCCTAGAATCAAAAGATGGTTCTCCGGATAAGAAGAATTACTGCTTACTATACGATACAGACCATAGCACGAACATGAAAAGATCTGAAGTCGTAAAAGGCATCCATTTGTTGCTAAAAAAAAGAAATCCAAAAAAACGCAGGAAAAGAAAATTTTTGAATGCAAAGAAAACGCAAAAAAATGTTGCATGTAGCGCTGACGCTACAAAACTTGTTTAAAGCGAATAAACATGTCTCCAACACATTTATAAGCGCTATCGATATTGAACTTTGTGGATGAAATTTACAGATTTCATGTAAAGGTAAATAACAGGAAAGAAATTAACAGGATTGTAAAAAAACACAAATTTTGTACAGAAAGAACTAATAAAAGGCATTTGATAGATGTTAGACTCTTAAGGAATAAACTATTTTCAACAAAAGACGTGCAAATTTTATTTTGTAGATTAACCTGGGGACATTTTCGACAATTGATTTTTTAAAGATATCTAAGAATGATCGAGTAGTTCCTGCAATTTTTTGTAAAAAAAAAACCCTGGTGTAGATCGATAGATACAAAAGGATCCAAAAATATTTTTAGTTTTCAATATTGGTTTACATAAGGAATTGCCATTTAAGGGTTTTAAAAGCGAAAATTGTAAGAAATTCAATAATGAGTTACCTGAAGGAGGTTCTAAAAATAGTGGCTTATCAGAAGCATACAGTTGCTTGTTTCCACTAGTATACAGGAAGTACTTAGCAAGCAAAAAGGACAGTACGTAAGGCTTTGATTAATGCGGGTAAATGCACGAAGCTTTTCTGGGCAAGTTTTTATAAGCGACTACAACAATACACGCATCGTGGCATATTTTGCAGCCAAAAGGGACAATAGAAAGTGCTAAAAGGCAGACGGTGTGTCACCATCAAATATGATATAAGAAGGAAATGAAAAAAGAAATAAAAAGATGAATGAGTTCACAACTAGTGACAGGTTTATACTGATGAATATAAACATAGCCATGCACAAGATACACAAGAAGTATACAGATAATAATGACAGTTGCAATTATGCGAAAATTATATGGGGTTATTTAAAGCGTTGCTGTGCTAAATAGAAAGAGATTGGAAATATGCAACACAGTGAAAGCAACGCGCAGAAGGATGTTGTTTCTGCTGCGCTAGATCTAGACATAAAATATAGTGCATCTTGCGCATACTAAAAAAATTTGCTTTAAAATGCAAAATTAGACCATAAAAAGTTTTAAAGCATTGATTCTGCAGAAATCACGATTTTGCGCATGTTGAGTCTATTAAATGCATATTAAGGCATGTAAAATTAAAATGTTTTATAACAAAAAAATACATGATTAATAGACGAAGAGCATCAATTTGATACAAAATACATAAAAGAAAACAATTTCAATATGAAAATTTCAGCGATATTAATATAATGCCATCTTTGTAAAAAACTAAGACGAATACGATGTCACCCATCACTAATGATCGAGACACAGGATTTTACATAAGTTGAAATGATTGCTTTTATATAAAAAGCAGTAAAGATGTACTTATAACAATATCAAAAGTGTGTATGTTTTTTTTTGTTACCGTTGAACTTTTTTTGATGCAATCATTTTGAATTGTTATACAAATGGGTAAAATTAATTATATACGCATACTACTTATCGTTCAAAAAAATGATATCCTCTACACAAAGCGTATAGTTTTTATATTTGACGGTTCAATGACAAACTGTAAGTACAAAGACCTTAATTGTTTTATCTTTGTACATAAATACTACACACACCTGATAGACATCATACCCATTTTATAATGCGTAATACTTTTATAGATTAAGGTACTTTTACAACCTTAAAACAAAATGAGGGTATAGTGAGTATAAAAAATATAAGGCTGGTAAAACACCTGATAGTTAAATAAAAGGAACAGGTTGCTTAAGTACGAAGTTTAGAGCCTAATATTAATTCTTTATCAAAAGTACAAACACAAAGGTAAAAGCAAACTTTTACGTAACATAAAACACTGACATATTAGGTATACGTCTAATTACCTTTATTGCTAAGTGGTTCTTTAGTAATGGTCTACGTATTTCATTTTTTTCAATGTAGAAATATGTCATGTACGCTCACAATAAAACAACAAAAAATTAATTGTTTTTTTAACACTGTTGAGTGCAAACAAATATATTTGTTTATTGATAATTTTTTATTTACCATGGAGCAGAGTAAGAAATATTTGTAATTATTTTCTATAAAAAATCAACATAAGAAGAAGATATATATAAAGAACTATATATTCTGTGATATAAAGGTTTTTTTTGCATCATATACTTATTAATCGACTTTCATACACGCCATTTTTTTAAATCATGCAGGGATTAAAAAATGTAAAAAATATTTTGCTAATTAAATTTTAAAAATCTAATGTATGACATACAAACTGTTTTTTGTGTAGAAGCAAAGCCCCACTGTAAAACAAGCAGCCTTTTAATATTTTTTGTACGGTTAGTGTTGGGACCTTACCCATATTATGGTACAAGCTTTTTACTGATTACGTTTTAGAACCATGCCGGATTATTTAATTTCTTAGAACTTGCCCAACCCGAAAACAATAAAAAAAATGTGCCGAATACGCACAGCATAAGACAGGAAAAGAGCACGAAACCAAATATAAAAAGACTATAAAAAAATTTGTGCGATTTAGGGTGTTAAATTAAGATTTACGTATATTTATTTTTTGATTTGATTTTGTCAATGGCTATAATCTACTTGACCTTAAGATTGATTATAAAAACACATAAAAAAACTATCTATATATTCTACGCTTCCTTTTAATCGTCTACATGGTTTGTAAAAAGAAAGAGCTAAATCCCAATTAATTCAACATTTGACAGCTATTTTACAGAAACAAAATCTAGCAGTTGTGCTTACTTGTGTTGAATAGATGCACGAGGGCTGCAAAAAACATGAGTACTTTAGATTATTATATAAAAGGCAAAATCATAGGCATCCCTCCTTTTATTTATTATAATTTAAGACCAAAAAAACATATACGCGTACACATAATTTATGCTTTTACTTGAAATTTATTTTTTGTAATCTTTGCGTTGGTCATTTGCTGCAGCTTATTTATAAATCTGACTGTTTTCTTTTACTAAGCGTAAAACGTAAGAATTTTTTAAAATCAAAATATAAAATTTTGTTGGATAGAAAATTTAACCTATATAAAATACAGTTGCAAGCTTCTATCATAAAATTTTTATTTTTATGTTGTCCTGTGGTTCAAACTTTATTTTTTTTTGTGTATATAAAATATAATTTAAGTATAATTTATTACAAAAAAAACTTACTTTTATGCTAGTTTAAAATGCAATAATTGTATAAGAAATGATGCAAAGAGTTAAAATTAGGTATAAAAACATTACGAACTTTTTTTTTTTTTTTCAAACCGACATGTTTTCAGTATTAAAACCTTTTTTTCTTATACAACATTACAAAAAGTTTTTTTTTGCAATAAGTGCTATATTTAAAAGCTTATAATTGTCGTTGTAAGTTCTTTAGTTTAAATCTATTTTGTTTTATTGATATTTTTTTGCATGTGTAAATTTACACTTTGCCTAAAAATCTGTTAAGTTATTTAGTACAAATCGTTTTTCAATTATCTTTTTAACTCTTTTCTGCTCACTCGCGTATGATAATAAACAGCTAAAACTAGCATGATACATTGTAAAAGTATTATACATACTAAATTGCGTTTAACTACATATTGTTTTATTTAAGCATAGTAAATTTTTACAAACATAAAGACAGTGACAATATAAACATTCCAAGTATATCTTTTGATGCAAAAAGAATAACTTGCATTTTAAATAGGTTTCAGACAATTTTTTTTTCAAAGCATTTGCTTATGTAACCTATATTATCATATATAAATAAATGACTCAAAATGGGTTATAATACCGTAGAAGAAAAGCATATTACTACAAAAACTGTTTTTAATGTTATATGCAGTATTATATTTATATATAACAGTAACGTATCCAGGGTTTTTTTACAGGGGTGTTTTGAAACGGAATTTTTTTGACATCGATTTTCGAGAACCGAAGGTCAAACTTATAAATTAAAAAATTAGAAATAAACGGTTTTTTGTAAAAGCAAGATTTAGCACGTGCTAAAATCGGCATGTTCATTTTAAGTTTTATATATATATTACCCCCTTCAGTAAAGCAAAATGTTAAAACATAAAACAAAAACACTATTGCGCATTTGCAAAGATAAAAACAATGCACCGGCTTTTTTAGGTACTGTTACATGTCAGCTTCTGTATTAAACGACATATGAAAACGAAGCAAAGTTTTGTAATTTAAGAAGAGAAAAAGAAAAACTTCTGCTGATTTGAGAAGATAATAATCTATACTTGATTATAGTGAATTTTTACGGTTGTTAGATCTATCGTTATATAAAAAATTTTTGGGTTTTATTTTTTTCTAGTTTATTTAGGGCGAAATATTTGAATACGGAAGAACAAAGATACAGATATTGACATACAAGATTTTTATTTGCAACTATATGTGTATTGTAAAAACTAGCGATTGGTCGAAACTTATGTACAGTAATTCGAATTAAAAACATAATAATAATTCGTGTAAGAATTTTTCGAAGCTGCTATACCATTTTTTTAAACCTAGTATTATGTTTGTAAAATTGGATACGCAGCATATTTAATAACGAGTATTAGAAAATAGTACAGATACAAAATTGCTGTATATGAAGTCACCTGAGTTCGATGAGGTAAATAAAACCATATTACGCAATATGGTTTTCGGTATCACAACAGATTTTTTGCACGTGATCAAGTAAAGAAACAAAAGACTTGCACTGTTGGTTTGCCTATATTTGCATGTGATATAAACCAAAGGTACGAAACGCTAAACCTGCTTATGATTTTATCTTGATTACGTAAAATATTGTATTGTCTGTACAAAACAACTACTAGTAGATCTGAAAAGAGCTTTTTATAGCACTGTTATATGCAAATACACTTCGTGCTGCCCTACAACCAGGTTATATACAAAATAAACACTAGGTCTTCACCCAGAATGGCAGCCTTTTTTATTTTTACAGGCATATATAAGACATTGTTAAGCATGTACTTTTTTTATGAAAAAATTAAAAAGTAGAATTCAAGCACTACTTAATGCGTTGATATTATAGATTAAAATATGGATAAGGTTTTAAAATCCTAAAAATGCAGCAAATGCGCATTTATTTTTGCTTGAAATGCAATCTCGGACAAACTAATGTATGAATGCTGTTTAAAACGTTCCATATGTACACGTTACAAACAAAATTCTATAAATCGTAAACGTTTGCCGTAAAGTTCGCGTGTCAAAACCTTACAAAGGCGATAAGCACACACAAAACATTAAATTTACAATTTATTAATCATAAGAAGCTTTCTTTTTCTTTTTCATTTTTACAGCCAAGGATACAGAACAGTAAACATCGATTTTTATGTACACAGGGTATTTACTTAGTAAAAATTAATAACTTCATTGGCAGATGTTTAGTTCGTTGCTGCAAAACCTGCATGTTGTAAACATTTCTAAAAAGTGAGTCTGCTCATTCGGCACTTTTTATTGCCGCTTTGAGATATCTGTAGAGTCATTTACACGTTGCGGAAGTGTCTTTTTCGTGTACATGCTTAAAAAAATAAAAAAATGTACGTGTTTTGCATATGAGGTCATTATTTGACAGACATTACAAAAAAAACCACACTGAGTCGTAGACGCAAATGGTGTAGTTTATTGCAGATTTATAGTACTATTGCAGATTTGCATGAGCTCTTTTTTGTAAATATTTGTCGGTCTCGTTTTGTTCCGTTCTTATTGCAGACTCGGTTGGACCGTTCTATTTATGTAATGATCACAAAGGTGTAAGTTGTGACAGTACATGGTAAATTCTATTAGTTAGTATTCTGTTTTTATTAGAATGGTTTCATAACTTACAAAAAAAGCAAAAAAAAAAAATCATTTTTTATGCGACTTAAAAAAATGATGTATGCTAAATTATGTGTATTATCTGCAATATATATTTTAGTAAAGGTAATTAAAGTTGATTTATACAACATATGAATGGTTAAACACATACAAATTATGCAAAATACATGTAACAGCCGTATAAAGATTTAACGCTTTTGTATATATATAACATCTAGCTTGTTAAATAAAGTATTTTAATTATATATGTTTTTTTTGTGTCATTTAATTACCAATACGTTTTATATTTTATTTTTAATACTTAGAAAAAAATAACAAAAATTATACTTTATAAGAAACCATAATAAAAGTAAGGACATCATGTAAAGTTATATATTGCACAATCCTGCTTTAATCTGTTGTTTGTATATTGTAGTCGATTGCTGTATTTTTTCGTCTATAGAGGTGTATATATAACAAAACTGCACTTGTGGACAAGAATGCAGTTAAAACGATTACTATGCTGATTTTGTGCATTTATGGTTTTTTACGGTATTGAAAATTTACTATACAAAAAACGAATGTATTTCTGTAACCAACAACCATCCTTGTACATTTAAAAAAACGTGTTTACAAATGAAAGTGTATAAAAACATCCGATTTTTTGTGGTGTTTTTTTCTCTTAACATGCTGCTTTTTATTTCACTTTTATTAGAAAATTCACAATTGATACCACCAAATCTAATTGTAGGCCTTCTTTAAGTATTTAAAAACCATTCTGACATCTCAAAAAAGCTAGGATTTGTTTTGCATTGCAATTTACTCTCTTTTAACATAATCAGACGGTTACAAAAAAAGCGTTTATAAACGTACGAACTGCAAGCCTGAAAAAAGCTTCGAATACCGCTTGTTAACCGAAGTCTTATTTACACAACAAATAGACAATTAAAACCCAGTAAAATATTTGATTGTTAACTCTTGCAAATTTTTACATCGACATTTTTTACTTTTTGCTTAGTGGCTCGTTTTATCAATGTATTAAAAACGCAAAAGATCTTTTGTAGGGTATGGGTTTTGTAAAGATCGCTCAAATGCGTGTACTTAGTCGTTCCTTGAGTAATTTATCTAGCTATGCCGGATTTACACTGCACAGACAGAAAAAATATACTTTTTGTCGCTGACCTGAGCCCTAGTGATGTTCTGTTTCTTTTAAATGTTTTTTTTTACTTTATAAACGCGTAGAGCACAACAATTCAAGTTACGCATAAAAAAATTATTATAGATTTGTTCTTGTCTTTATCACCGCAAAAATATTACAATTCTACATACAAGCGTTTTTTGCATTATATAAAATTAAAACCCTAATGCAAAGTTGCGATATTCGAGTATTCATACACGTACAGACTGATTGTTTACGGAAAACACCTTTTACGTTTTTTTAAATTTACGAAAGCATTGTAAATTACGTTTTTGTCAATTAATGTAATAAATTATTTGTTTGCATGTGAATAAAAAAAGTGTATATTTATATCGTAAAAATCTTACTGTTGGCAGCAAGACCCCTTTAAATTTTTGTTTTCGTGCATCAGTTTAACAGTCTTTATAACATCGGATACCAAATTAGTAAGGGGAAAGTATATAAATTACGTATTTAAAAAAGTTTAAACTTTACCATTTTTTTTTTTATAGAAGAAAAGAAATTAACTAGCCGTTGCAATTAACGTTTATGATGTAAAAATTTTTTCTCTAGAATCGGGGCTAGTGTTGTTTTTATGGGGGTTCGTAGTCCCCCTAACCCCCTGAATAATGCACTGATTCAATGTAACATTGAAAAAAATATGCGGTTGATATATATAATAAATATTTAAAGATAATTTAAGTACTTGTTGCAACAACCAAAGGTTCGTTCAGAAATCAAGTGCGGCATTTGACGCGACGTAAATTCGTAAATAACGTGATACATAAAAATTCATGTATCTTACTGAAATAAGTTTTTGTACGTATCGTAGAAATACCTTTACTAAATTTATTAGAGTTTTTTTTAAAGATTTAACGAATTTGTAACAATAACGTGTGAAGATTTAAAAGTTTTTAATTCATGTGTCAATTGTATATCTTAAAACACTAGTAGTATTATAAACAAGTAATCACACTCATGGTTTGACGTCTATCTTTAAAAACCACTGAGGTACGCAGTTTGATGCGAGTATCTTCTTTTCTTACCACGCTTTGCAATTTAAATTGCGGCAGCAGTTTTATAACTCCATACAAAATTGAACAACAGCAAATTATACTCTGCAAGTTTTGAACAAAGATTATGTGAATAATTTATACTTCCATGGTAAGCAAAATTTGGCTAAAAACAAGGATAATTTCTTTTTATATATTTTATTTTTCATCTTTGTTTTTTTTTTTTGCATATACTTTTACCATTACCTTTTATATAGTAAGAAATTTAACTGGACTTTTTTTGTTAAAAAGAACCTTAGTTTGGCAACAAAATCAACAATTTTTATTATTTTTACGGCGCGCGCTGCACACCATCTGCGATAATGTTGCCATCTAGAACCAAAACACAGCTTTTGTAATACTAATTCTTGTATATAAAAAGGAAAATCCTGATTGTAGGGTTTAATGTTACAGAAAAAAAAATTTTATTTTTGAAAAAAAAAAATAGCAAGAAACAAAAAACCTATTACTGTAAAAACAACTATTTTGTAATGTACGCAAAACAACTAAGATCAATTGCATATATTCTTTAACTTTTTATCCTGTTTTTTTTTATTGTAAACGCTGCGTGCGTCTTAATTATTATTATATAGAAAAGTAAATGGTTAACAGATACAAAAAAAAAAAAAAATGACATAAAAAAATACATTTACAAGCAATACCTTCTATTTATAGTTCAAAGTTTTTTTTATGTGCATCTTGTACATTAATGCATATAATTATGTTTTAAACTATAATATTGCAAAAAAAATACATAAATTTCTCATTTTACAATTCCAATTAATCTTTTTTTAAAATAAGTAATTATGCAAGTTACAGTAAAAGTAAGCATGTAAATACGAATAAATGTCAAGGGGGTCGAGAAACAGTTTTTTTACGCGATATGAGTAAAGCTTCGAAAAAAAATAAACGCACATTTATTGCCCCTTAGACCTTGGCCACTAAAAATGTAATTTTTGTATACTTTACTGTGCAAAAAGTACAATGAACTAAAAATAAAAATTTTTCTGTATTTTTTTTTGTTTGACTATATACATTTTTAATTCCCTCGCCATTTTTCTTTATTTTTTGCAGCTTATCATTTTAGGATTGCCATTTTTTTTGTAATTTAATATATTTCCACTGCACGATATACATTATTATAAAATTTATTGCGATATACTTGTTAAAGAGACATATCTATAAAAAATATTTAATGTAACACAACACTCATTAATGTTTGTTTGCCTTTCTTTGTAAATGCCATTTAAGTAAATAAGCATACACCTGTTTTGGTTGTGATCAGATTTTTTTTTCTTATTATTTTTTTTCGCTTTTGCCTTAAAAGTTATTATATTTTTGATTGTGTTAGTCTATAATAGTTATATTAAAAAAAAGCAACTGTTAAATAATCTACAAAATAAAAAGGGAACAGCAAACAAGCGCTTTGTTGAACAAACAGTTCTGTTACGCTAGAATTTGTAACTCATCTCTATAATACTATTTTTTACCGATTTTTAAGTTGTAAATGTACAGTTGTTTTTCAGTCGCAAACAGTTTTCGTGCCCTAATTTACAGTTAATTTCACCCGAAAGTCAAATAAAATATGTAAGTCATTCCCAATCACAAAATTCATCAAAAAATTTTACGGTCTGTATTTTTTTTTATTACACGACCGGTCATACTTGTAAAATTGGAGCAGGCTCACAAAATTTTTCATTGAAATTTTCCAGGTCAAATATGGAGTCAAAATTTCATTGAAAAAAACGATTCCATTGAAAATTGTTTTGCTGTTTAATATTAAGGGCGTGTTCTCAAGCTTTTTCTTTAGCATTTT
>JAQFYM010005082.1:0-13955 GCA_034694785.1 Agrenia bidenticulata
TTCAATGAAAAAGGGAATTTTAGCAAGTCAAATATACATATATCTACAATAAAGCGAATACGAATTTTAATGTTTAATATATTAGATGAAATAATTTTTTGTTAATAATTTTTTTTTCATATTTTTAAAAACGAGTAAGCAATGGTAATATGTCGCAATTTATAATTTATTTATCAGCTGTTTTTGCATGCGTAATTTTAAGCCTTGTAGCAAATCGTTTAATGTTAAATAAATTTATATCAAACTATAGCATAAATAATAAGCGAATTACCCTTCATACGTTTAGAGTTTTTTTAATAAAATTCAATTACGAAAAAATATATGATAAAATAACGTAAACGCAACTTAAGTATACACAAATTTTAAGACTGTTTTTAAGTAAAAATATTAGATGGAGTTATATATAGAACATGATTTAAAAGTCACCACTATGCTTAAAATACAAAAATTGTCAGTTATTATATAAGGTACACGTAATATATAACACAAGATGTTTGCGTTGTGCACTGTTGGTATTGAGAAAAATTTTAAGCATTTCGGTCCAAACACAGAGGTATTTTGTATTTATCTAAGTGATTCCGCAACGTCAAAGTACCGTTTTAATTTTATTTTAACACTTCCACTCATAAAAGCGGTAAAGCTCGATATGCATTTAGATTATTTATTATAGAAAAAAAAAAGTTTTTTGGCAGAAATCGACTACTTACTTGTATCAAACTAAAAAAACAGTAAAACACGAATGTGCCTAGAAAAAAGTTGGGTGAAAAATTCATCTGAATCTTAATTTTTTGAAAATAATCAACATGAAAAAATAAAAAATGCAAAACAATGTTGTGTGATACAATTTTTCGTAGGTAATGGTATTTTTAGTTAGGCCTAAAGTATGGCATTTACCATTAACTTTTCAATACGGTTACAAAAAAAATAATTAACTTCTAAAGATAAAAATCTTGTAAAACATAACATAGTTTATATTAAATAGTGCATACATATGAAGAAATCTTGAAAAAGTAGTTTGTTAATTATGTGGTATTACAGCAAGTTTTGTGCGTAAACATATCTTGAACTTATATACAATCGTGCATTTTTTTATTGCAGTTAGTTATATCAGCAAAAAAAATTTTGGTATATCATTTGAGATATGCACTTTAGTTTCACTTTTATAAAAAAACTATAAAACGAATGTTTTATTGTAAAATTATAAATTCATTTTTGCTTTTAATATTAAAAATATAATATTTAACAATAGCACACAGTTTTATATTTACACTATATATCATTTTTAATGCATACGTTAAGGTACGTGTTAAACACAGAATAGACGACAAGCTTGTTATCAGATTATAATACGAAAGAGACAAATTACACATAAATTACGTCTCTTAGTTATTTTTTTGTTTTTGTTACAGTATCAGTTAAACACAAAAAATGCGTTACCTAGGCATGTAATTTTAATCGTTTATTCAATAGAAAATAATTGTCTACTTTCAATTTTATTATAGTTTAAATATATAAAAAGGAATAAAAGCTGTCGAGCATTTTTACGGCAGAGCATATATGGACTCCAAAACTCGTTTTTAATATAATTATATAGTAAACCTTACTAAACTAGTTATATATACTATATATATTAGAGCAGCAGTTTTAATCATTTGTAACCTCGCAAAAAAAAATTCACTATGTAAGCAAAAAGTTTTTATAAACCATTTGTAAGGTAATATCTTAAATTCTAAAAAAAGTTTATTTATGCGTAAAGTGCTTATATTTTACCTAAAATCTAGTTGAAGCAATTTCTATATACTATACACACTTTATTGTATATAAAAATCGTATAGAGTTAAAAAAGTGCGGTTTAAAAATGTTGTCCAAGTTGCATACAATTATATTTCTTATTGTTTACTGATACAACATATATTTTAAATATAAAAAGTACAGATAACCGCTATTAAAACATTAAACTTCGCTTAAAATTAATAAAATTGTATTTAAGCACAACTTTTTTGACCCAGCCATGGTAATACCTCCAGTACAAATTATATAGTTTTTTTGCATACAAAATACAAGTTTTTTGCAATGTGCATATGCCTGGCTTATATAAAAAAAAGAAAAGTATATCTGGTCTGATGTGTAAGTGGAATTTTTTATCATATTTAGTGCAAATCTATCGGATGAGCATTTTTTAAGCAAGTTAAAAACCCAACATTTATAAGGACAAATTTAAAAGTAAAAAAATATATGCAATCATTTTTTCGTTTTCGTAATACACAAAAAACCCATCATATTTTCTTAGCGTGTTATAAATATATTTAAATGTATATTGTAGCAGAAAAAACAAAAAAACATACTCCAAAAATTTTTTCCTTAAGATGATCTTAGAGGAATGGAATTTTTTATGCCGTGATCTTCCACGTTAAAGCTTATAAAATATTACTAAATTGAGTATATTTATATTTGATGAGTTAAGTCAACTACCTACTGTATCGAACCGTGTTTCCAGCTTGTTGTGGGTTACTATTTTTGTGTATTTACATATAAATTGATACAAAAAAAATTAAAATAGGTAATTGTTATTTTTTTGGCAAATTATTTATAGTTCATAAAAAATACTGGTTTAGTATATTGCTTTCTGTAGTAACATACAGGTTTATATTGCTATAAAAAGCATATAAAAATATATTTTTATAATATAATGTATATTTACATATATAAATACAAAGAAACGCCTGTGTAAAAATTACCTTGCTAATTTACATGTTATAATATAAAAATTGCAAGAAAAACATCTGTAAAAAAGTATTTTAATTGTTCATTGATTGATTTAGTGTAAGGATATTCATTAAAAAAAAACAAGATGCAAAATCTATTTTAACATTAACATAATTTTGGTATACCATTTGTAAATTCTTGTCGCCAATTTTACGCGTGTAACGCCTCCTCTTATTTTATAACTACAAAATTATTATATAAGTTCAAAATGCTTTTTTATTGTGCTTTATCTGGTAGATAATAAATCATAATTTTGTTATAAAAATTAGTTTTCACAATTAAACTAATCAAAAATCCATAATGCTTCTACAAAAATACACACATAAAATTAAAATAACACGCAATCGTTATTTAATCTATTTAAGGATGCTTTTTTATATAAATGACATGTATTTTTTATGTAAAAAAAATAAAAATGCAATTAATACAATTCTTACCTGGTTTAGCACGTCAGCACGTATAGATTTAGCTACTTAAAAAATGCTTTTATAATGTAGTTTTTTTTTGTTCAAGTCATTAAACTAATTTTAAAAAATAAAAAAAAGAAGGTTTAGTTTAAAAAGACGTAAAATATTACGTCTAAAGACTTCTAAAGAACAAAAATGCAAAATGGTAACACCAGATGTATATTTTGTACATTTAATGCGTTTAATATGCATGTTTTTAGTTGTTTCTTCTGTAAGGTCCTGCAAGGTGATGCTGTCGTGTCAAATAAGGCAGAAATTAGTATATACTTGTTGCAAATATATACAGGTTACATCAATATTGACTTAATAAACCCTTTTTTTCTTTTTTTTTACATGAATATATCCGGCAAAATTTTGCACTTATTGTTCTATGTGTTGTCAAATTAAACAGTAAAACTATATAAGCAATCACAACAGGGTATTTAATTAACTTACAAAAATATTAAATTGATCGCCGAGACATAAATTGCCCAAAAAAAATACAAAGTTGAAGTGTTAATTTTGAATAAAATCTGAGAGCTTTTTATAGCAAAAAATACAGTAAGACACAGAAACATTTTTAACTAAAGTATTTAATAAAAAACTTCTTATAATTATATTAGTTGTTCATAATATAGCCTTTATCACGTAGATTAGCATTAAGTAAATTCTTATATATTACGAAAACATATTCTGTGTGTTCTTTATATATATATTGTCTTGTATTTTATAAAAACGAAAACTTAACCATAAGAATTGTTGTTCGTATGTCTTATTTTGCTAGATTGTTTATTTAAGACAATACTACGCTTTCTAATGTCTTACTACATTGATAAATGTATAAATAAAGCGCCTTAATAACAAACGAAAAATTTAGATTAACAAACATACATATATATTTTTTATATATTTTTACAAATCAAGTAAATTTAAGTTTTCAAAATTTTTCTATAATGGCGTATAAACAAAAACTAAAGTTAAACAAGTCGTGTTTTTGAAAGCACTTTTTTGGGATGAAAAAATTTTTTTGCGACAACAAAAAATCTTTAACTACGTCTTATATTATAAAAAGGCTTATAAATCACATGTTAGCTTCAATTTTATCATTTAAAATTTTATCAGGGTATATAAATTAGTTCATAAAAAATTTGTATGTACTTTGTGTTAAGACAAAACAGCAAGCATACTATAAATAGCAGACAAGAACAAAAACGTTTTTAACAGTATGCCTTTAACATTAAATTTACGTAAGAGTGATATATACTGTTTTACAACAAATGTATAATCTACTAAGCTTTATAAGTAGGATTTTTACTCAATGAGATAAATTTTATGAGTTTAAGGATGTCATAGTTCGAAAAACCGGTTGCTTACTATATTTTTGTGACATCGATGTTTTATATGTATTTTTTCTTTTATATAGTTCAGGGAGAAAAATACACAAGTCTTAAAATATGAATAAATGAAAAGTAAACCTTTATTTTTTGCACTCTTACAAGTTGATTGCGTCTATCAAATTAAAGAGCTTTTAGTTACATTTCACGTTGAGGTCGGACATTTTCAGGCCTTTTTCATATGATTCTATTTTATTACCCGTAATGAATAACCGCAAAAATAATAAGACCTGAATACGAGTATATTTTGTCTTGTGTAATATTAAAAGCGGTTTAAAAGTAGATACTTCTTCGCATAGTATTTTTGTTTTTTGATCCATTTGCTTCTGTGCATCTAGAATGATTGCTGTACAATTATTTTAAAAAATATACTTTTTTAACATTATAAAGCAAAAATCGCAAGATTATGCAAAATTTGCATGTATTAAAATCCAGTTCTTTTGCGTATAAGTTTTAATAAATTTTCTGGATTATGCGCTATCAAAGTGTATTTGGGTGCATCGATGTACTGACATGCGTATAAAGTAACAAGTATAATACTTATCTTAAGCAACTTTTGTTCTGTAAACGACCATATTTTGCTCATGAACACGACATTAATACCACATTGCATTCATTTGATATAAGATCAAGTATATAAAAGTATGTATTTATTAAAAATTTGCATTAGGCATTTTTTAGTCTAGTTTCGTGTGATAAATGCTTTTGCGAACATCTCAATGTATAAAAGGCGAAAATGCTTATCTATGTACTTTTTGTAGTAATATTTTGAAAATATCATAGTCAACATTATATTGGTAGTGTGGTTGTCTTTTTATAACTTGCTTAAAATCCTCCTAGCACAAATATTTCATTCCCAGTTAAATTTCTTTCGCAGTATATTTTAGGGATGAGTAAGGCGTTATTTTATTATTTTTTTACTCTTGCCTTCGCTTTATTCATAAGAAATCTGTTATCCACATTTTTGCTAAAATAATTCGTTTAGCTTTTAATGCCTTGCGATATGATTATCACTAAAATTATCTAACGAAAAAATCAAATTATTCTATGAATAAATGCATCTTGCATTGAAAACTGGCTTTTTCTTTATGGTATATATTTTATATTTTTCTAGTAAGTATAAAAGGCAGTACTTATATATTAAAAATGATAAAGTACTTAATTATTGAAAATTTATTTATTACATATTTTTAAAATAAGTATTCTAGTTTTGATGGATTTAATTTGATTTAAATGTATTTTTAGAACATAAGATTTTTTAAAGACACCTTAAAATTTATTTTATCTTTTTTTCACGGTTTCGACCTTTTTCTGGGATTTTTTTGGCCCTACTTTTACATATTATCTGCATAAAAAAAATTTTTTTCAGGGAAACTAATATATTTTCCGCAGAAATATTGTTTTTTACAGAAAAAATTTAGAACCCACTGACAATGTACAGTAAAAAATACCTACCGCATATCGAACATTCAAATAACTATTACACACTGTACTGTTTTGTAAAAAAATCGATTGCCAATATAAAGGAAAGACGATTAGCAGCATATAATTTTGAACAATTTTTATAACTACAAAGTCTTTAAATGCAACAATATAGAATATTTTCATTGACTTTTCGTATTAATCTTGTTTGTTTTACAAAAAAAACATGCTGTCATCTCAAGGATCTATCATCTGAAAGGGCTCTATTGTAGCCCACTCGTGTCGAACTTATTGTTTAATATAGTCAAAACTTTTAGATTATTAAACAATGACAAATACAAGTACGTAAAAAAACTTAATAGTACAAAATATAATGACCTTTTTGTTTTTATATTTTTATGTTCTATAATACATACTTTTTCTTATTTATATAATATTACTCTTAAAATATGTAGTGAGCATGAAAAAATAGAATTAAATGTAAAAACTAATATTTATTTCGCTAAGATCTCACAAAAAATACTAAATATTACGTTTACAGCGTCACGATGCTTCGATTTACATTAAATGTTAGTTTACGCTAGGCTTCTTGATTTAAAAAAGAAAAATACGTAGTCTTCAAGGCTATTTCGCATTTATTTGGTTTTATTTTGTACTTTGACAATTGTTAATTGAGTTTTTAACATAAAGTTCGCATTTTGGTTTTTGATTTTGTTTTAAAAAAAACAATGAACACATTTTACTATAATAAAACGAAACTAAAAAAACAAAATATTATATTAAAGTATTAAATTAAGTAGCCAACTATACAAACCATATTCAAAATTCCTCTGTTAAACAATATATATTTTCATAAATTCTTTACCGGTTTGTTTGCATAAAAATTGTGTTTACGTTGTTTTTAAAATAAATTGAAAGAACAAAATGTGAAAAGTAAGAAATAAAGTCAATCTTGAGCTGTAAAAATGCAACACGCTACTTAAAAATGCCCACTTGATAGTAAATCCAGTAAAAATTATATAAGTGTACTAACAAGGGCTCTAAATAGGGGAGGGTAAATAGTGGGAAGCCAAAAAAAAATGTCCCTCATAATGGCCATTATGGAAAAAGGGTCAAATCAGTAGGTTGACCATTCTTTGGTGTTTTGTTTATGTTTTTGTATGTGAATTTTTTATACTAGACCAATAACATAAAATAATATATATTTCATTGATACATATGTTGGTTGAGGCTGGCTTATCGCCGTTCGCGTTCAGAGAACGGTTAAATAATATACAGGTACTATCGATGAAGTTTATTTTTCTTTAAAAGCTTTTTCTTATCTATTTTTAGCAAATGATTTTGTTTCAGATATGCTTTCATAGCCGTTTTTTTTCAAAAAGTCCAATAATCGCAAAATCCTGTTTATGCCTCTATATTTGATCCAGGACGACTTTTACTCCCGCAAACTGTGTATCTCGGCGAGATCTTTTAGTTGAACCCTTCAGATTGCAATTATAAGTAAAAGCAGCCTAAAAGTCTTTTTGTTTTTTAACGGATCATCACTAGGCGTTCGTACGCCAAAAAAACATAAAAAGATAAAAGTGCATCTAACTAAAAAAATTGTATATAGACACTCAAAATCGGCAGAAAACAGTTTTTTACACATTAGTGAATATATGTTGTTACACATAAAACTGTTATACAATTTTATTTAAGAGCAAATACTTTTTTTATATCAAAAAGTATAATATTGTTAGGTAAACAAGCTTTATTGTTTGTTACGGTATTGTAAATCTCTGCAGTAATGCATGCAAATTTCAACCTTACTGTAATTAAACCTATATACTTTTAGTCCTTTTTTTAAATTAACTTTGCAAACATATCAAATTTCTTAATTTTGTATAAAACTTGCCTCCCTATTTACACTGTTAAAAAATTGGAAAATTCCTGTTAGTTTGTCACATTAAAATAAATGTAAATAATGATAAACATATTTGTTAACTAATGAATATCTCATAAAATTAAGGCCATATATTATCAATAGTTCTATTTTATAGCAAAAATTGCGTGATACCCTAGTTTTTAAAATTCCTAAAAGTAAAGCCCCTAAAATGACAGATTCCTCGCAAACCTAAGATAAAATGCAGAAAAATAAGACTAGTGTATTAAAATTTTGTTCACTATTCTAATGGACAATTTACTCTAAGTCAAAAAGTGTCTGCATACCAAGACATTTAAGTGTGAATAGAAATAAACCAAGATTCTGGTTTAAATGTGCACAGGTTAATTGTAGTTGCAACGTGACGCGTGGATAGTTGTACCAAGCAATGTGTCATGGAATAAGAAAAAAAGATAAGCACAGCTGCACAAACAATCCTCAAAAAAGTTCCCGGAAAATCACTAATTTTCTTTTCAAGAACAAAGTAGTAACCACAAAAACTACACCATTAGCGATTACACACTCATCGCAAAAGCACTGTAAAGTCAAATTGCCATTATAAACTATAATAACAGAACCTTCATGCCAAAAACTTTTATTCGGGAACCAAACGAATCAGTTTCAAGGATTACATGATATATCAGAGAGAATGAATACAAAAAGGATTTCTCGAAGCTGACGATTGCTGCAGATGACACGTTTTGTAAATGTCAGTATTCTTCAAGGCATTAATCAAATGTTTTAAATTCTAAAAGAAATTAATTTCTTGTGATATGAAGTTTTACAAGAACAACTCTGATTTGACACTTTAGTACGGCATGTTCAAAAACGCAAACAATCAGATTTTTCTTATAGGATATCTCTTCTGTGGCGGTGAAAATTATTCAAATTGGTCTTTTTTCCTATAAAAGTTAAGTGAAAAATTACAATGCAACACAGCGGAACATGTCATTCTCTCTAATGGGCATACAGGCTACTAGCTGCAACTGCAAAAATACAACCTACGCACGTCCATCTATTTGTTACAGGCACATGGCCAGCAACATCCAAAGAAAATTAAAACTGCCAAAATCTGTAAGTTTTTTTTAGAGGTATGCAAAATCTACAAAAAGTTACTTCTTATGCATAGATGGAAGAGATCTCAAGATTTAACCCTGATTTTTACACCTATCTACAAGATTCTAATCCAATTCTCTTGTCCAACTCTAAGTTTCCAGTACCAAGATATGGAAAACTACCAGGCATGTAGCTGCAAGTATTAAAAGTGTGCTGACAATAGCTATAACAAAGGCGTTAATACAACCTTTAAATAGTATCAATTCAATTGTGATAAAAATTTTTCGATAAAGTACACTGGAAAGTGAGCTTAATCATTCAAAACATGTCAATTCTTGTACCGATAATTTGGCTATAAAGAGATATGTTTTATAAAGCGTGTATATAAAAATATGCAAAGCCTTTATCTATTATTGACGACATTCGAATTGTTTATTTGGAATCACAAGAATGCTCGTGTAACTACTATTTACAGAATGAGTGCCATTACATGCACTTTTGTGCTGTGCCTACATTTATTAGAATCTATATATGGATTGCGGGCTATCTGATTAGCGCCTTTCCTCTAACTTGCAAGTAAGTTACAGCTATCGAGTAAACCCTTTAACAATTAATAATATACAGATAAATATTATTAAACCATCGACAAAAATTACAAAAAAGGGACATTTAAGAGTAAAATGAATAAGAAAAAGCAATGAGAGTAAAAAGTATAACAAAAACAATGCATCTTAGCATAAAAGTTTATTAATAAATGATTTATAATTTTAATTGTCCCTTTTATAATGTTTGTACATTGCCAACCGTAAGTGGTCATTTTACGAGCACAATCGTTTATAGTCGACGATTCATTCTGTTTAAACTCTTTAAAAATTAAGATCCACTCCCGGTGTCGTATATAAATATTTCTTTCTCATGTATTCTATACTTTTTAGTTTAAAAAAGTATTAAAAAGTGCAGCATTTTATTCATTAGCTATTTCTCAAGATTCGACAAGTGCATCTTGGTTTTGTGGATTCTTCATTCAAGAATTAATCACTAAGATAATTGTCGCTATTGATTTATTTATTTCTCGAATTCTCTGTAGAAATTAGTTATGTTAGGATTAATATAGAGCTTATTCTTTTATATAATTTCTAGCATATTTTCTATCGATTTCATTTTATCATCAAATGTGTTGATTACGTCTTTAGTATTTTATTATTATTTATAGAGTAAAAAAAAAAAAAAATATTTAATGTAATACATCTTTTTTCCCTCTTCTGCATGTTATCTTCAATTTGCATAACATCTGTCATTTTAGGGACATACATGTATATTATTTCGAAAACTAGGGCATCAAACAATTTTTACTCCAAAATAGGGGTATAAATAAACTGTGGCCTGGAAAAATTACAATTTGTTCAAATCCTACTAAGTTTTGCCAATTTTTGTACTGTCTGTAGTAATTTACGGGCATATATTTTTTTTTTCCAGAAAATATATTTTTTTTGTAAGAAAATAATTATTTTACCTTAGAAAATATAAATTTTTCCTAGAAAGTATTTAAAGCGCCTTAAACGCCCAGAAAATATATGTTTAATTCCAGAACATTAAGAAACATATATTTATTGAGAAAAATCAATAAAAAACTTACAAAAATTCACTGGATGCATAATAAAAAGATGAATAAACACCACAGTGTATTGCGATTACGTAGTTTGTACATTTAACCCGTTAAATAAAAATAAAACAAAGAAATTGAAACAAGAGCAAGAATCACACAACGAACACCAACCTGAAACAAAAAATTCTAGAAAACAACTAAGTTTTAATATAATAATAGGGAGACACCCGCATAACACAAAACCGCGTACTGCCGAACAAGATAACTGTCAATGATGTTAAAGTTTAGGATAGGAATGACAAGAAAGCTAGAAAATACGACAACGAATTACGCGATACACAAACACAACGACAACATAATGAACCCCGTATAAAACAGGAAACAAAAAAATACAAAAAAGTATTTTGAAAGTTCAACAACAGCTGACTACGCCTAAAACATACAATATATATATCCGGAATATCATAGACCGCAAATTTATTTATACAATTCAAAATATCCGAAAATTGTCGAATTGCCAAACAGTGCATATGATTAAAAAATCAACAAGAATATGTTGTGTAAAACTATTCACTTACCTGAAGACAATCTAAATGACTTATGCATTTCCGAATATATAGGAAACAATTTTAATAGAGGCTATGATATTGCAAGAAATGCCAAAAAAATATTTGAGAACAACACAACGCACATCTTAAGAAACAGAAAATCCATGAATATAAAAAACAATGTATTGGGTACGAATTTGGAACAATTATATGACTCATAAATATGTTAGATAAATACCACCCTAAATTTAAAAATAAATACGATCGCTATTTTTTGGATAACAGCCAAACGAACACTTCAAGTCATTTTATAATATTAAATCGCAGTAAAACGCATGTATTAGTAGCAAGTTAAAGGGTAGCCACAAACAAATTCTGCGATACAAATACAAACCAGCATAAAACGAACAGTGGAAACCGCAACCGTATATACCCAAGAAGCAAGAATGTGTAAAAATTACAGGCGATTAGACAGTTACAATACCAATTTTGCAGATTAAATGACGTTTGCAACAAATTTTGTATTTAATATTGAAATGAAAGACGAATCTGAATATAAAAGACAACCAAAACAAAGTTACTATCAAAAGATTTCTGTTGAAACTAAAAATTAGAATTGTAATACCAATAGTGGAAGCGACGCACTTACTGATATATTTAACCATATAAACACCAGTTAAAACGGCAATACAAATGAACATCGACTATTAGGAAAAGACGATTGTATTAAAAAGAAAAAAATACAAATTATAGTGATCTAAGTGCTGGCGAGCGCCGCTAGACGTGTAAACCCAAGTAATAGAGTCAAAAACTATGAACAAAAACGAGATTAATTGCAAATACGCCTCGGAATACAGTGATACAAAAGAGCAATATACAAGACATAGATAAAAACATGCAAACGGTGTTTATCAACGACAATAAATATATAAAAAACAAATCGAAAATCACTTCGTTGCAGATATGTGTAAGCGGTATAAATATAAAAAAAGTGTTAGAAAATGAAGGACTAGTTAAAAAAAATGCCGAAGATACGTACGAGGCTGTATTTGTGTCTACGTGCGTCTTAATGTTTAAAAAAGTACTTATGTAGACATATGCACCCTCACGAATCACAAATGGCTAAAAAATCACAGCATAATTCAAAAGGACAACCACCCAAATGGTCTTAATGCAGTTGAAGAACAAACTAGAAATGTGACGCTACACTGTGAAATACTTAAAGAATCTAGCAATACAAGTATTGCATATAATGTATATATAAATAATATAAATTAAACCTGTGACAACACTACAAAGAACAGTGTATTCAACAAGAAGTTCTTAAAAAATATATTTGGCTAGCTGGCCCCCAATGCTTTGTAAAACTTAAACTATCTGAGCTTGACATTACTTTAGATTCAGAAAGAAAAACATGTATTACATGAAAGTATAGAAGTATAAACAACAAGAAGTAATTTTTGTCAAATGAGCTAGATATTTAAATTACCAGAGGGACACGATGACCAATGCATACATGTACAATTTATAATGGCTGGCCAATTTGTACAGATTTTTATAGCATGAAAAATATACACAAGCACTGCGAATATATATAGAGTTTTTATAACAATTCTACGTACAAACTGCTTCAAAAATTTTTTCATTTTGCTGTATTAGGATATACAGATAATAAGAGAAGTACAGTTATGCTTGAAATTGCCGTATTACCTAACAAAACATATGAAACATAAAAGTGGTGCATTGATAATGTATATAAAATTGCAAAGTCATGTAACAAAAAAATTTTAACTAACGAACTTTGATGCAGATCCAGAACCACAACAGACAGCATATCAAAGTTCATGCAATCATTATAAAAACACAAATATATTGTTTGGTCCACACAAAACACAGAGTGAAACTGTTGTGTCAAGGAGTAAATGCAACAGAAAGTCTTTTTGATTCATGATATTGACACCATACAACGTGTATTATATTTTTATTTGACAAAGTATGTACGCTATTTAAACCAAGTTTACGAATAAACTCTTGTTGACAGAATACTCGTAAATACAAGTTAAAGTTATATATAAAAACAATTGATCTTGGTATGAGATGCATTATAAGTTTAGTCAATCTACTTAATATGACAATGACAGTAACAAATGTGTGAGTTAAAGCGAGTATAGCCACTATCAAAACAAAAAGTGTTTTATGAGAAAAACGAATTAAACATGTTTTAAAGGATTTAAATAAACAATACTTTGACCAGTCACCTCAACTTTATTTGAAAATTAAAACACAGCCTCATGTTAAAAAACAAGATTTAGCATGTATTTTATATAGGAAGATGCATTTATTGCTAGATAACGCATTACAGATAATCAGGCCTCTTTAAATTAGAAATTTCTACTAAATTCCCAATTTACCCAAATTAAAAAAAGAGGCTTTTTTAAAAATCTGTTATATGAATATTGGGAAGTTTTACCCTTTTTAACAATAAATATAAATAAATGGCAATATTATCGATTTGTAACTTTGTTTTAAAAAATTTTTAGGCGATGTTATTTTTAATAAATCTTTTATAAATTTAATAAAGTGATTTTATGTGCGACTTTTGTTTTTTTAGGCTAAAAATTTGACGATTTTTTTTTTTACAAAAAAGAAAAATTTAAGAATATCGCGGCTTGCTAAATGTTCATGCAGCTGACACCGAGTTTTTACATACTTCAAATAAAGAGAGAATATATATTTGTAAACGGTCAAATATATTTAACTGCACTACAAAAAAACTAAAATCCAGAAATTACTGCA